>BQKZ01001076.1:18541-35747 GCA_036244855.1 Temnopleurus reevesii
CGCTAAATACGATTTAACGGTCAAATTCAAATTTTCAGAAGAAATCACTCGTAGAAAAATATGCTATGGTCTTGAAATGTGTATAGGAACTATATGTCATGGTAAATATCCCCCGAATTCACACTTCTGTAAGCTTTACCAAAACTATACAGGGGCTTTAAATTGTTATAACGATGTTTGTACAAATGTCTTTTGGAATGAAAAAAAGCTAGTGGATGAAGCAAATCAGAAGGAAAATTGTGACAAAGAAAAGTCACAGTTTGGCAGGTGCACTGCGCTGATGGCTGCCGGGCTAAAGCCAGGGTAATAATGCTTCTATTGTAGAGCGCTTAGGGAATTCTCATGAATTGATAAGTGCTATATAAAAGCTGTTCATTATTATTATTATTATGGCAGGGGTACTCACTGTGATGTGTAACATTGCCTTTGTTGGTGCACCAGCCTTTCTGAGATTTAACAGACTTTAGCAGCACCCATGATTGCATTTAATGAACAGAGTAAAAACACCTTTTGTATCAAAATCACTAGCGAAAGATTCCTTTACAGTATTTCCTTGAGGAAATGGCCGAAATATAGTATAATGGAAATTGCAATCCAAGTCCAGTTTGCATACATTACATATTGCTTTGTCGGGAAAACCTCTGGCAAGCTTTCTGATCTTCGAGAACAGACTAAATGTTCTGGGGATGCATAAAATTTGCATCTATTAATGAGTAAATCCGCCTCTTTGTGAAGCTTTTTTAACCCCAAAAGTATTCTAATTTTACATAACTTCATGTAATTCATCTTAATTTACTTATTGCGATAGGATTGAGAAGAAGAAGCCAGTGAAAAGACCCAAAGAAGCAAACCTTGAACCAAGCAGGTGAGTATTCATCAACCCAGGAGGGAGCTACAAACTCACCTGCCTGCATGCCTGGGGCAACAAAATGTAGATGTTGGGCAAGTAGAGGAAATTGTCATTTCTCCCAAAATGTCAAGGAACAGTTGTATACTAGTTTTCCTCTTTATGCAAATTGGCATGGGCCATCAATTTAGGGCAAGAGAAACTTTTATTTATTTGGGCAAGTGATTTAAAAACTTGGTTGCTCGACTGGGCAAGTGGTGAAAAAAAAAATCATTGTAGCATCTTGCCCACTCATGTCTAGATATATTTGGGTGCAAACAATAACATTAATTGTTTGGATACCCTCAAATACTATTTTTGATAGATATAGATTGGTTGGAAAAAGTTTTTTAATCCATTTTTTTAAACATGTTTCACACAATTTATAAGGAAAATTGATAAAACTTGTAAGGGAGTGAAAAGCTAAAGATTATGTGAAATTAACTTTTTATGTTGTATACCACATGGTCACGTTTACATGTATTTATTATTTTCTGTGATTTTTTTTTCAATTTGAGTAAAAGATAAAAATAAAAAAAAGAAAGAAGAAGTTCAGATCAGGAAATTTTCAGAGGATACTAGGTTGATTTAAGGCATCCAAACAATTTTATGGGGCCTAATGTTGAATGCTTTTTAGTAGTCTTTGGTTTATATGCCTCAATGGTTTTGTGTCTGATGGTTGTCCCTCCGTTCATCTTTTTGGTTTTTGTTCTCACAATAACTTAAGAACCGTCAAACATACATGTATCAATTTGAAAATTTTGGCATGTAAAAAAACTATGCATATGTAAGAGTGTCAATAATCTCATTAGGTTTGTATCCATGATATAAAAGGTCAAAGGTCAAATAGCTCATTAAATGCATGAAAATGACCATTCTGTGTGATTAAAAAAAAAAACACTTGGCTTATCAAAGGTCAAAGGTCACAGAGCTTATTAAATGCTTGAAAAGTCCCATTCTGTGTGATTTCTAAAAGGAAAAAACCGGTTTGCTTATCAACTTTAACCATGAAATAAGTTTCTGAGCAAGCAATTTATAAATCCTTTATTATTCTACAATGAACTCTGACTCTTTTGTCATAAAGCTCTTGGTATACTTGTGACCATAAAGTTATGAAATACTACCCAGGTTTGATATGTATCAATAGAGCAAATATTTCTTTTTTTCAGCCTTTGTTTTGGCCCTGAGGTTTCACCCTATGGTTTGGTTCTTCAAATTATGGGCTTCCCAGGACAATTTTCACTCTTATATTTTTTAGCATGTTATTTTATTTTTTTATTTTTCAATAGGAAATCAAGAAGAATAATGGACCAAGCAAAAGCTGATGTTGAAAGAATAATTGAAGACTTGATAATGTAAGTATACTTCCTTATTGCAAGATGAATTAATAGTTTAGACTTAGGAATCTTAGTACAGTCAAACCTCATTATAAAGAGCACTGATATAACGAGCTCGCGTTATAACAAGGGAATTTTTCCTGGACCCATCTCTTTGTATTTTATTGTATTTTGACCCTGATATAACAAGGTTTCAATATAAATAGGTAATCCCTCTGGTCCCAACGACCTCGTTATAACGAGGTTAGACTGTATAGAGAATCTGTGAATAAATGTAGATGTTCATAGACAAAACTCACAATCATTTAGCTATAAAGAATAACTAAAGATCAGATTTGAATATGCAGTTCCGTGGTTGATATAAGTGCTGTCATTTGAGAAATTTTTCAAAAACGTGATTTCATTTTAAAAAGCAATGCCAATTCTGATTTTAGCTAAAATTCATGAATGTACCATTTATTTATAACTTTAATGATGTAAATTGATATTTTACACCATACTTATGATTAAAATGAAATGAAAAAAAAAGCATTGAAAAATATCCAGGACAATTTTTTTTGAAAATACATAGATTTTGCTAATAGCATGAAGTTGACTTTGAATAAATATTGATTCTACCATAGGAATCTGCCCATCGACAGACCATTAACAACACAAGGTGCTAAAGAAGATCAACAGCGCTTGGCTAGTGATGATAAGGAGATGTCTAAATGTGCACCCACTCGATCAAAAGATGTCAAAACACCATCAACAGCTAGAGAAGAAGAGCTACGCTTATCCAACAATGATCATAGCTCGTCTGAAGATGGACGCCCTCAATCGGTAGATGAGAGCCATCCCCAGATTTCCAAATCCAAAAATAATCCACCCCAGGACAATAAAAGGAAGACAGCAAATGATGGTAAACCTATTGGTAAATCTAAGAGAAAGGTGATTTCCAAATTTGATAGGAGCAAGATTTCCAGCAGCTCATCACAACCAATTAACAGCAAAGTATCATGGTCCTCCGAGCTAAGCCCCGTCTCTGTTCCTGCGTTCACTGGCGCACCACCTGGTCCCACAACACGACTAGATTCATCTGACCCAGAGCTGACTTTCTTTGATCTCCTCTTCCCGCCGGATCTCATTAATCACCTGGTTTTCGAAACCAATCAGTTTGCAATGCGATCTAAGGGCAAGGGGGGTAGGTATTGGGTACGAACAACTGCAGAGGAAATGAAAGCATTCCTAGGCCTGCAGATCTTATGCAGTATCAAGAAGCTTACTCATTCCTCTGTCGTTTGGGCAATCTCATATTCTCCAAGTGAAAGAATCAATGCATGGGAGGTGATGCACCAAGACCGATTTGACGCACTGTTGAAGTACTTTCAACTTTGTGGTTGTCCTGGTAACCAATTGATACTTGAGAACAGGTACAAGGTCCTGGCCACCCTCAATGACTGTAGCAGGTCACAGTTCGACCCTCATCAAGACTGCACTGTGCAAGAAACTTCAATTAAAGTCGAAGGCGAAGAAGAGGTTCATCTGTGTTTGCTTGTCGATTCTGAGAACGGTTATTGCTATGAGTTCAGAGTATTCCACCCAGAGAAAGAAGGCCAAGATCAACACAGTTCCAGAGACAAAGTCGTCTTGGGTCTCACACAGAGATTACAGAAGAACAATTACATTGTGAATTTGAGTGAGCAATTCACAAGTTTGAAACTCTTGAGAAACCTTGAGGGGAGGGGGATTCTTAGTCGTGGCTCTGTCAACTCTTCAACCAGAAACATAAGAAGCTTGCCAGATCAGCAATACTTTGATGCAGTTGGTCAGAATTTGGTACTCCAGCAAGGCACAATATTTGTTTGTAGCTGGTTTAATCCAGTCTCCACAAGGATGGTTGTCTCGACGGCGGATGATCCTTTGGAAACGTATGAAGTCCGGCAAACCTACAAGGGTCAAGTAATGAAGAGCCAAAGCCCCACTGCAGTCCTTCGTCATATGAAGTGCATGTACACCAACCGCTTAAATCACACCCATCCCCCACCTGGTTGGACAAAAAGGAGAGGACTCTGCATCTTCTGGTTTGCCCTTGATGTTGCTATTGCAAATGCTACCATCTTGAGGCACGGATCAGAACGCTTGAAGAATAACATGGGTAATACATTCAGGAAAAGACTTGCCAAGCAGCTGATCGGTAATTTCAGGGGCGGTTTTCAGTTGGACCCTGATCAACCCTCAGTCACAAGTGGTCAAGGAGTGCAGACAGTTTCTCAGTCATCCAACAGGACTGCTTCTTATGTTCAGTCTGTCGTTGCGGGTACAAAGCCACTTAACCTCCATTCAAGCAACATGGGTGTCAGTGGTCCGATGGTCAGTGATGGTCCTGTGGCGCAAACACAGCCTCTGCACTCAGACAGTTCCAAGGCAAATCACCCATCCACCAAAGTTGCTCTGTTGTTGAATCCTTCTTCAAATACCAACAATGAAGGTCTTCAGATCCTGAAGTTTGTTGAAAGTTCCAGATTGCCATCATGTCCTCTGCAACCTACTAACAGTGTCAGTGATAGCCGTGGAATGCAGCATGATCTGATTCCTGAGGTAGCTAGTGGCAGTGTGCAGCGTGCGAGGCTTCTTGATGGTACTGATGTGCAATCTGATAGCACCCAAGTAGCAATCAATCCTTTGATTATGAATGAATGCATAAGAATGCAATCAGACTGTACAATCATCAGTGCCCAGCATGAGGGTCCAAATGATGCTTGTATGCAACCACCTGCCCTGGAATCACGTCACTGTAATGATGATAGCCAGCTAACAAATTCAAACAATGACAAAGTTATGCAATCAACTTTCTTGTCAATCTTCCCTGATGTCCATTCTATGAATCTCAATGATGGCATTCATATGCAATCAATCCCAATTGATGATGTTGAGGTTGTGGTTAACAGTGATGGCACTCGTATGCAATCAAATTCAAGTGATGTTATATGCTCCATGGTACACAATGATGACATGAGTATGCAATCACCTAGAATGCAGCAAATAATGACCTCTGACGTCCATCCTGTGATTGCCAATGTTGGCAATAGTATACAATCAGACACAAAGGATAATGTTCGACTTGAAATGCCTAACAATGAGTTTGAAATGCATTCAGATAGTTCTTTCGTAAAGCCTCTTGAACTTGAAGTTGTTCATTCTCTTGATGATGTTGTGGAGATGATCAAGATAGAGGCAATGGACTAGACTTAGACCAGGAGAGTGTTTTTATGAAGCTTGTTGTGAGGGATAAGCAGTCGTTTTCCAACACTTACCAGTCAGTGATACTACGTTTCATCCAATTAAAATCAAGAATTTAATTGATGATGTTGTGGAGATGATCAAGATAGAGGCAATGTTTTAGACTTAAGGCCACCGCACACTACACGATTTTTAGTCTTAAGACCTTAAGACCGGGGGTATGACGTCACCATTTAACTGGTCGGAGGCAAAACATCCGACCTTAAGACCAAGGTCTTAAGGTTTTAGCATGTTGAATCTTTTTGAGGTCTCATGCGACCTCTCCCAGCTCAGCAGCCCCATCGCACAAGCACAGCCTCCCACTCCACACACAACAGCATCACTCGAAAATTGCTCATTAAAATGTTAATATTTTGTTATTTGATAATAAATCCATTATCATTAGCTGGAATCATAAATGTAATTTCCTAATTTTCGATGACACTGTCAAATGTGACAAATTTAGAAGGAAAATCCAAGATTTGACGTTGAAATGTCGACATATCGCGCTGCGTGTTGCGATGGGAAACGAGCGCGTAACTTTTGAGCTATCGATTATTAATGTTAAGATATCGGTATCGGCTCTTCAGTCTTAAGGTCTTTGGTCGCGTAGTGTGCGATGTCAGGTCTTAAGATCTGGTCGAAAGGTCTTAAGGTCTTAAGACTAAAAATCGTGTAGTGTGCGGTGGCCTTTACAATAGGAGGATGTTTTAATGAAGCTTATTGTCAGGGACAATCAGTCATTTTCAACCAGTTACCATATCAACAGTGGGTGAAACTGCTTTTCATCCAATCAAAATCAAGGATTTAATTGATGATGTTGTGGAGATGATCAAGAGAGAGGTTATGAACTAGACTTAGAACAGGAGGATGTTTCAATGAAGCTTGTTGTCAGGGATAGGCAGTCATTTTCTGACAGTTACCATAGCAACCATGCTTGATACTGCTTTTCATCCAATCAAAATCAAGGATTTCATTGGATTAGACAGCACTGACTTATTGTCGTTGGCAATTTTTGAAATGCCCTCCTGTATCACAAGACATGTGACATTGTTGCTTTACTACGTTTATTGTATTCTAGTATGTACAGTGTAAGTATTTTAAACTGTACTCTACAGAGTATTTCATCAGTATTCTACAAGTAAACATAATTATTCAACTCATGGGCTGGACCTATATTTTTTAATATTTACAAGTATACACTGACTGAACATTTATTATCCAACTCACATCTGTCTGAGAATATATGTACACAGATTTTTACCTTTAGGCTGAATGTGCTAACACCAAACATTTGAAGAGGTTTGATTATTAACACCATGTTTTGCTTGCCCATAATTTTGGTGATGTATTGTATTGATTTTGTATATCATTGTTGGTCTTAGTAACCAGCAAATAACTATGGATCCCCCTGCAAGGACAAAAGTTTTCCTGACATAGCAACACATGGACAGTCTATTGAGTATTAATACCGGCATATTTCATTTTCCTGTTATTTTTTTGCATGGACAAAACAAAGGTTTTTTATACTGTAGAAGTATTATGGAAAGATCTACTTACCCATTTATCAGTTAAACATCTTGTTTGTAAATTTAATTGTGTGCCAATTTTGTTCTTTATTTCTCTATATTGCTATCAAAGCCTGTATTGTAGCAAACACAAATTTTAGCCAATCTAACTGAATTTCAGAAGTAATAGCAGGTTGTTATTCTAACGTTTTGAAAGATCTTATTACACAAATCTATCGGCATTCATTGGTGAAAATATCAGCAATTATATATTGTTTGTGTTTTCATGAAGTGACTGTAGTCATGTTGCATGAAGTAAAAAGAAATGCCGACATAGTAACAATTGAAAGGGTATCCTGTTGAAATTATGGTAATTCTATAGAACATGTTTCCAATGAAAGTTTTTGTGTAATAATGGTTTCATGGTTTCGCACATAACATGGACGATACTGTTGTTAAATTAGCCAAAATAAAACCCCAGCAAAAATTTTAGCTCAAACAAAATGTTATTTTTCTCATCTTTGTTGAAAGCAAGTTTTAACAATCAAATTTACTGCACCAAAGCAATGCTTTTAGAAGAAAAAAAATCATGTGAAATGTGTTATCTACCTCTTGTAAATCAGATTCCATTTAAATGAAATTGCATTTCTTTGATGCCAAGTAGTAGTGTTTGTCAAATAATTTGTAATCAATGTCAATCAATTTTTAATTTAAAGCCTAAAACTAGTGGATCAAGGAATTAAATACAATGGACTCTGTGTGTACAAATCATGTTTAAGTTACACATACATGTATATCCTTTTGCTGCTCATTCATGTCACAATCTTGCAATTTGTACTTTCTTACCTTCATTGTGAATTTTAATTCTTGCTTCCATTCTTATCTGTAGTATTAGAATATGTGAGTGTAACATAGTTATATGTAGGACATAAGAATAGGATATTCCATATACCTGTATAGAATTATGTAGAATTATAATTGTTAAAATTCATGGTAAACGCATATCCATCAAGTCTAATATACCAAGGTTATTTTCCTAGGGCCAGCCCTTACTTGTAGCAGAGCTGCCAACCTTTCCAGAATATGCAATGTGTATATCATTTAACGACTGAGCAAAATATTTTCTCAGCAGAGGAAATTTATGTGTATTGATTAAAAAGATATTAGGTTCAGATGTTTGGTGATTTATATTTTAATTTCTATCATCATGCTTATTATGGAACAGTTGACGTCTCTGTGCATGTAGTAGTTGTAGTCTAATGTCTGTAATGTAATATCTGTAACTGTAAATCTTTTGTAAAGATCTGATTGTGGAAAGTAAATGTTGATAATCCCAAGAACAACTTGGGACAATAGAGTAGAATCAGAAAGATAAGAGCGTGAGAAGGGTCCAGTGAAGTCGCCCCACATACAGTAGGGGTGGAGTCAGTTATTTCACTGTACAATAACCTTCATGTGCAGCAAGTGCAAACCTATATTTGATGTAGAATAACTATTCTTATTTAGGCAGCTGAATTGAAAGTCTATTTTATAATGAGGTTGTTGGGACCAGAGAAATTACCTCTTTATATTGAAACCTTGTTATATGAGGGCCAAAATACAACACAACACAAAGAGATGGGACCAGGAAAATTGCCTTGTTATAACGAGAGTTTGTTATATCAGTGCTCAATGAGATTTGACTGTACAATCACACAAGATATGTTCCACCAAGTTCAAGTCCATTTATTCAAGCAATACATTGTTGCCATATGATATTAAGGAGTAATATTGCAGACACATTCATGTTGTGTATATATATTTTTTATGAAAGAAGTCATGTACAGTCTAACCTCGTTATAACAAGGTCGTTGGGACCAGAGGAATTACCTCTTTATATTGAAACCTTGTTATATCAGGGGTAAGATACAATAAAATACAAGAGTTGGGACCAGGAAAATTACCTTGTTATAACGAGAGCTCGTTATATCAGTGCTCTTTATAGCGAGGTTTGACTGTATTACTTTAGGACTAAATATGGTACAATGACACAATATATGTTTCAATACACTGTTGCACTTCCTACTTTCAGGTGTGGAAACATTGTGTTTTTTCTAAGCTATTTTAGTTCATGTCTTGTATCATATACTGTGTAATACCCAGTGGTGCTTTTTGTGTCAGAAACCAAAGATAAACAGTTTTAAACCAGATCAATGATATTTTGGTGTTTTTCTTGCTCCGTTTTTTTTCTTCAGAATTGTCTAGATGTATGAGTAAGGTATTCCTAAAGCGTGTTTCACGAAGATTGTTACAGTGTCTGGCAGCAGGGCGGTGTTTCACCCAGTTACACATGACTTAATCAACAACTGGTATCAGTTTTCGTGCTGAATACTCAAACGATTATGAATCATATAGCACGAGAACTGATAGCAATTGTTTGTCATTATCAAACCAACTTGAAACGCTGTTTAGGTTTGTGTTTCCTAAAGCAGGATTCCTGGGGACAAGATTTTTTAAGTGTTTCATTTAGGGTTTTTTTCAGAGAAAGTAATGGAAGTGAAAGACTCGGCGTGTGTTTGTGCATGTGTGTAGGGGATGAGAGATAGTGATTAAGTCTCTGCCTCTCATGTGCCTATTATTGGTGTGTGCTTTGCATGTGTGTGTGTGCATAAGCAGTTGGGAGGGTAAGAACGGGACATTGCGTATTAAGAGTGTGACGGAAGTAGATGGGGATTCTGAGTTTTGGTGTGTGTAGGGGGATAATAGAAAAGTGCAAGTGAGTGTAGGATATAGGAGGGGATTCAGGGTTTGGATGTATGGGGTGTTAGAAATTGATAAAGCTGGTCAGTGTACAGTACCAAACATGCATATTGATGATGGGTTTCTTTATTTGTGGAGGAGTGTGGGTGTGTGATTATAATTTGACAGTTTATGGGCCCATGTAAATGGATGTGTGCAATATAGTCTACTGTGCATGTGTGTGCTTGAAAGAAATGAGAGAGGACAGTTTAATCATGCCCATGTTATGGATGTGTGTGTCTGTCCATGTGTGTAATTGAGAGAAACATATGGTTGTGGGGGTATCTGAGAAGTACATAAGTATATTTGAGCCCATGCTCGATGGAGGTATGTATATATATTATGTGTGTGTGCTTGAGGGATAATAGGAGGGTATGTGCGTAGGTAGGAGAGGAATCTGCATGTTGGTGTGTGGGGTGTTTGAGAGAGAGGAGGGCAATCTAGGTAGCCCAGGATGTGCGTGTGTTCAGGATTGATGTGTGGAAAACATCAATGCTCCCATTTCCACTCTTAACATCTTTCTCCCGCACACAAACGCACACACACACACGCTCACTCCTGCTGCAGCCAAATGGACTCTCTCCAAATGGTTTTTCACTCTTCTCTCATTGTCATCTTTATTGAAATCTCAACATGTTCATATCTACCACAGATTTACTTACTGTTCCATAAAATCTCTTGCTGAAAATATACGGTCAAACATTTTGCAAATTTTTGCCTGTTTCAAAAAGCAAAGCCTATGGTAGAATAGTTCGCCTGTTTGTTGTGGTAAATAAAACCTATTCACTGGGCAAATAATCTCAGATAACAATGTATTTTTGTCTTTCCTGCAGTTGGGTTGACAGGCAAAAAAAAATTATGTGTGTGGGGGGGGGGGGGGGGGGGTGACTACATATAGAATAATGGTTACACACATACACAAATTGTGCTTGTCTATCAAATGCAAACCCACACATCAATATACATAACTTTCTCCTATCTACACACACATACATGTATACACACACACGCACACTGTACCCTTTGTCTATCAAGCACAACCCCATACACCAACATTCAAACTTTCCTTCCACCTACACAAATACACACAAATTGAGCCACTTGTCTGTCAAAATGCAACCCCACACACAATCCCTCACATCAAAATTCAGTCCCTTTTCCCACCTACACATACATGTGCACATACACACACACATACGAAATGCGTCTCTGGTCTATCAAATGCAACCCCCCCCCCTCACATCCCAACATCCAGAAATTTACCCCAACTACACACATACAGAGAAGTAATCCATCATAGAAGAACTATTTTTTTAATTTCACATTTATTTCCAAATTACCAAAAACATTTTATCTCTCCAAGTTTATCCATGCTGATAATGCTAATGATTACATGTAGTTTCATGGCCATTTTTTATGTTTACTTTTAACAGTTCCTGAAATTCACCAGGTCTTATATGATGTGTGGAACGATAGCCATCGGTCACATATATGCAATAATAAATAAAGGAAAATGTTTTCATCTAACTTCAAACTATTCTTTCTGGAAAAAGAGAAGAACTCTTTACTTACACACCTGTCGCTTAGGAGTTACTTGTACAATTTCAAAGTAAAATTCTTTATTATGCACATAGTTTATACATTTTTCATAAGGATATCAAACTGTACAAATATTGAACATCACTTGAAATAGAAATGCCCATACAGTTTAATTCCAAATGAATATTATTTGTCCATTTGCTTCGAAACTTGGCAATGCAAAAAAAAAAACACCTGGAGGTGTTCCATCAAGCCGTGATTTAAATCATGAACAAGTTTAGTGACCAATATGAGTTCATCTTTTAAAATATCGAAATTATTGTAGGAATAACATGCCCCAGTCATTCTTCAGGTCATTTGTATTTATAAGAACTACTTGGTAAAACACCAGCTGCGCTGACTATGTAATACTGACAGTTTTCTTATTTTTCAACACAAGAAAATTGTAAGAACTCGAATCTGAAAAAGAATAATTCTTGTACTTTATCATAAGTTAATTTGAATAACTTAAATAGTTACCTGGCAAAAATATCTTTTCAAGTCGTCTTTTCAAATTCAATTAGTTTTTTCCGCTCATCATTTGAATTTTCTCCCATTCAGTACCACAAAATTGGCTTGAAAATTTGACTGCATGTCACGATTGATAATTATAGCACCTTCATCATCCACTAAAATGTGTTCTTTGACTTTCCATTGCAAAAATAAATGTACATAAATAATCAAACAAGCAAACAAACATAAGCAAACTATTGAACAACAATAATGTACGTTTGTCAAGCAAAAGTTCCTGATTATCAATAGTTTGTTTTTTATATCATGAATAACTAGTACTGTTCTTGTATCAAAATGTCGCACATTAAAATGACGAACATCTGGTAAAATAATTTGACCAGAGCATTGGATCATACATGTACAGACAGACAAACTAAATTTGGCAAGATCCTCGAGAACAATACTACATGTAGAAACAAATTAAACTTGAAATCATTTTGACAAGACATCTGGAAACAAGTTCACTAGATTAAATTGAATGATTGAGAAACATGAAACACTAAACATTCTATCTGTTTTCAACAGGATTATTTGCGACCAATTTTTTAAGACTGGGTTTGCAAAAGAAAAAATTGCCTTTAGAGCAAAGGAAAATATAAAACAAACATGTTTACATAAGGTTGAATAAAACTGGACCACAAATAAAAACTCAAGATTTATAGGATTATTATCATCTGATTGAAAGAATAGTTATATGGAAATTTCCATTTCCCGCATGGTCGCACAACTGTAGAAGCAAGATTTTTCTCCGGTGAACCCTGTCTTACTGGCCCCGATATTGTTTATGTAATTGGGCACTTTGATTTAAGGTGCCAATGAACAAGACACCTTTCTAGATCTTATAGCCTGCCTGGATCTATTGACTTTATAGAGGTATTCACAAGTGCAGAGTCCAAGACATAGAGGTGCACTGTCTGCAATGTGAGCAGAAGGGAAAAAGGTCTGGGACAATTGCTATAGTAGATGGACAAAATAAAAAAAAGATGATTTCCTTCTTATTCTGCGAAAAGTGTTGAACACCTGGGACTTCTTATGACAAAGTGAACAACCTCTATTCAAGCATGAGCAAAGGAAAGATGGACACAATAACGATTTCCATCCTTCGTATTCTGTGGAAAATATTCAACACATCTGAGACTTTCTTCTGTGAATGCCTGAATGAAGTTGTTTACTTTGTCCCTGTTCTTTGTCCCTTCTGCTCACAGTGCTGAATGTATCATGAAGACGTAGGAAAAAAAACTCTCTTGAACTTCTCAAAAAAGTTAAGAATCACTTCTAAACTTTAAGGTACAAATAAATGTCTAATCTAGGATTCATATATCTGGAAATAACCAAATGCAATTATTAAGAATGCCATCAAACATATTGTAATCATTTTCACACATGAGTGACTTCAGTTATTCAACAAAGTTTCTTCCAGTATACATCCTACAAAGTGCAACCATTCTAAAATTGTACAATTGAAAAGTGATCCCTAAATTTTTAATTTATGTATATGCTGGTGATTTTACTTGTCCTAGCCACTTATAGACCTGTTTTTTTTTTATTCAGTGATGTAATGTGAAACCTGATAGTGATACAACAAAAACCTTGCAGAGTCATGAAAACAGACATTTTCAAAGAATGTGAATCGCCAAATACGTATGTAATTTCTCATAAGAGAAAGCATAGGGTTATTGTTATCATGCTTTCCCTCATGAGAAATATTTGGTTAAGCAGTTTGGTAGTTCACATTTAAACTTCTCTCATTGAGATTGCAAACTATTATCATGATGGTACTGTAATCACAATTTGGACATCATTTGATTTCTGGCCAGCTGATTACATACAAATGCAAAATTATCAGAGGCTTCATCAACTCTATTTGAACGTATGAAAATGCCATCATTGTGATCGCAATGTCAACAATATTATCATTACAGACAGGATATTCATCATTTGGTTCACCAGCAGGTTTGTTGCAAACCATCAATTGCCATAGTTGGGCACCTTAGGCTACAAATGAGTTGGGTTTGATTACATTCTCATGCAAGAATTGTTTGTGTCTTTATAGAGTGCAACTGAGTGTATTTCATGCAACCTTCACCGCGTAAGTTATTAATGGTGTCATCCGATTCCTGTGAGTTGAAAAGATGAACGCACAAGAAGGCAAGGCACTGTACTTCTTATTCTTGACAGGAGTTCTAAAAGTATTCATCAACTGGTTCAATTTTGATTTTCTTTGCAGGCAAATATGAATCAAAATCAGTTGTTAGATTTCCTTTCTGAGCACTTGAATGCATCCTATCTTCATTATTGCTTGACTGTTTACTGACACCATCATTAGGATTCACAGGATGACCATCATCAGATTCACATGATTGCTCACTTGATTGGAAACTGATGCCATCAATAGGCATCACTGGCTTAACATCCTCAGTTATATCTGATTGCATGAAAATGCCATCATCAGGCATCTTGGGATGGAGATTGTCACTGATGGTATTAGGTTGCATTCCATAGCCATGATCCATCATCGCTGACTGACCGCTTCCGGTTGCACGATTTGATTGCAGATGATCACTGAACGCCATGGTGTCATCATGGGTTGTGTTTGATTGCATACTGATGCCATCAGGTATCCAGGATGATTGCTTTCTCTTGATGGTGTACATGTGTACAGAAGGCAGATGATTAGATTCTATGTCATGTTCATGGCTCATATCATCTTTGGTGTCATCGTGAGGATGTGACATCGAACCACCCCCACCTGTGACCTTTGAGATTCGAATACCACCCGCAGTGCTACTGGAAGAATGGGTAGGTGACACCATATCTGGAATGACATGCTTCATGTTTGCATTGGTGCCGTTTGAGGACAGGAGATTTGACTGCAATGTGGGATCACTAGCGGCTGGGGGCTGATCAAAGTCGACCCGACACCCTCCCTTGAAGTCACCAATCAATTGCTTTGCAAGTTGTTTCCTGAACATGAACTTCGTGTTTTTCTTCTGGCATGCAGATCCCTGCTTCAAGATGGTAGCATTAGAAATAGCAATATCAAGGACATACCAGAAGATGCATGGTCCTCTCCTACTTGACCAAGGCTTTATTGGATGGGTATTATTGAAGCGGTTGGTGTACATGCACTTCATATGGCGAACCACTGCAGTTGGACTTAGGCTCTTCATTGCTTTTATACCATCAAAAGTTTGATAGGCCTCACAGATGCTTGTTGGATCGTCTGCCGTTGAGACAACCACTCGTTTAGCGACTGGGTTAAACCAGTTACATGCGATCATGGTGCCTTGCTGGAACACCAAATTTAGACGAACCGCGCTGGAGAAGAGCAGATGTGGCAAGCCATCCATGTTATCAGCCGAACAGTCGACAGCACCACGTCCAAGAATGCCCCTCTCCTCAAGGCTTCTCAAGAGTGTCAGATTGGTGTATGATTTGCTTAGGTTCACAATATAGTGTTTCTTATTCAACCTTTGTGTGAGGTCAAAGACGACATTGTCTCTTGAACCATGCTGATCTTTGCCGTCCTGCTCAGGGTGGAAAACTCTAAACTCGTTGCAATATCCATTCATAGAATCCACANTTAAAAGTTGCTTGAGACTTGAAAGAAAAAAAACAGTCAGCCACGTTTTCAGAAATTTTTACCCTTCAAAATATGTATACAATTATAACAAAACATCAGATTTATCTCACAAGATTACCTGTAAACATGCAAATAATAATAATAGATGCAATTTATATAGCACACGTATCCACTCGGCGAAGTGCTCAAGTGCTCAAGGCGCTTTGCATTATTATTACCCTGGCTTTAGCCCGGTGTACACCGGCGCACATGGCATTTCAAGGAATAAATATTCCTACCAGGTACCCATTCACCTCACCTGGGTTGAGTGCAGCACAATGCAAATGAATTTCTTGCTGAAGGAAATTAACGCCATGGATGGGATTCGAACCTACGACCCTCTGGTTGAAAGGCAAGAGTCGGAACCACTACACTACAGCGCCTCCGTACACATATTACTACTACTACTACTACTATTATTGCTATATAGTTAACTTAAACTGACGGATGTAAATCAATTACGGAAAAAGTAAGTTTGAAGTGACACTTTGAAAGCTTCCAAGTAAACTTACACTTTTAACCTTAGAAGATTCTTTCCTCCAACTTTTGATCCTCCTCCAGCACTACCCTGGTCCTTTAGTCTTAGTGATCTCCTGTATAAAATGAAAAGGGATCCATAAATTCTAGTTCATGTAAGATGGAAGTGTATATTAAAAAGGCACGCATCTTATTTCTGAGCGAATATAAAACAATAAAAACTATAATTTAATCAAAGAATCTGGTATCACTCGAAGGAGAATTTTCTGAAGATTATTAAGAAATAGAAATTCAGCAGAAAGAAGCACAAAAAATATCTACGAGGAACAGCTTCCGACAGCGTCTTGCAAACTGCAGTAATTTTTGGAACACATAAAAGGCACGCACTGTTCTTTGCCGAGCAAATAAAGGACAATTATCAACTTTGATTGCTGTATTTTTTTACTTACTAATGTCTGATAGATTCCATAGATTAATATGAAATAGCACAGAATCACTAAGATTCACAGAAACTTACAATTTTTTGCCCGATTCTTAGCTACAGGAATTATAGTCGCAAAAGCTTCCTTAGTCCCATGCATAGACAAGTCACAGAGTTTGACTAGCGCGTATTTGGCCATAAACACAATTCGCATGTTGGATGCGTTCCTTTTTATTATGCGGGCCTTTACATGAGCGAACCACATAGAAATCAAATTTCTATGCATTAACTGTTGGAAGCTATCTCAAATGTAAATCATGTTCCAAATTCTAATTCAGCACGAAGTTGAAAGTAATGTACATGTAGGCTTGATGATATTATGAACTTCATTATCACATACTAGATCAGCTAACAAAGGAAAATATGTATATTGTAAGTTAACACTTTATTTCACATTGCCAGTATTTTCACGATCTTTATAAATCATTAAATACATACTTAAACAAATGAACATCATTTTTATACTGTGAAAGTTTAGTTATTAGAAGTGTGAACATTTCGTTTTCTGCAAATTGTTACATTACAATTACCAGACTTTTTAAATGTTATAATAACACATGCAATTATGGTTGTTCATATCAGAGAGCATTATGGGTCTAGATTTCTAGTATGGAAGTGATCATCGCGCAGTGTAAACAATGCACGTATCGGGTGTGTACTAGAAAAATACCCATGATCCTCCCCGATGTGCACGTATACATACCTCCTTGGTCCATCATTTGTTGTCTTTTTCCTGGATCTTTTTTCTTGCTTCTTTGTGGTCAC
>BQKZ01001076.1:37163-47563 GCA_036244855.1 Temnopleurus reevesii
AAAATGTTCTTAATTTTTCCCAAAAGTCGGCATGTTGAATAAAACCCTTATTAGTCTCATTAATTAGGACCTGGACTTCGATAATTGGTGAAATTTTACCAACTTTGGCAAATTTTAAGAATTCTTTTTGAGAAAATAAAAGCAGAAATGGAATAATTGCATTTTTACAAATTGCATATTTGCTCTAACTGTCAAAATCATGTATTTTTAGAGTCTATTTTCTACATTTTGAGGAGTTGTGGAACAAAGTGACTGGGAGTGTAGAACCACAAGGTGCTGTAGCCCATTCCATACCAGCATTATGAGAATTGAACTGTGCTCCGCCAAACTATCCTGATTGACATGCCTTGCATGAGATATTTGTTGGGTGATTGGTTAATGGTGCACATACGGTACCGAGTACTGTGTCTTCTTTTTGCTTCATTGATAATTGATTGACAACACTTACATTTTGTTTATTGAACATTATGCAACTTCAGGCACGCCACCCTTGAAGGGATAGTCAATTATAAAATTCATTTTCCTTAGACATGCAATCTCATGGAGGTTTGAATTAGGCCGAGTTGTCCCACCCCCAAATTAACCTTGCATAGGTCTCATATAGTCATAGAACTCAAACTAAAAAAAACATAAAAATCACCTTGTTCTATTTCGATCACGAGATATTTTCCTTTTTATAACTGTATCCAAGAGGACGAGGGGTCCCTGATACTGAGAATGGACTGCATAATTATGATCACCATCATCACGATCAACATCCATGACGTCATCACTGTCATCTGATTCAGGGTCACCGTCAGTATCACACCGGGCAGTCAGCGACGTGTCAGTCAGCGCAGCATCTTCTTCTACTTCTTCTTTAATGTTAGGCGTATTAAGATTTCCATATGGGCCAGATGGCGTGGGTACTTTCAAACCTGTACTGCATTCATCTGCCTCAATCATATCAAACTCTGTCTGAGTCCCCGTCTCTACCCGCGCTCGATCTCCCAGCGGCGCTTTCTCCTCGGCCTCGCGGCCATCCGGCGATGCTTGTCCCGTCGCACCCGCTGGAAGGCATTCTTTGCACTGGCGACGATGCAGTGACAGGAGATGATCGGCGAAATCGTCTTGATCTGGAATTAATGACAATAGGGCTGGAGTTTTCGAGGATAAACTAGTAGACAATCGCTTATGGTTTTTATAAAAGTCATGACTTGCCTTATCCCATGTTTCCGATAGAAGCTTTAGCTTAATTAATCCCATTTTTCTGTCCGTGACCGTCAACATAAACAAGAAGGAAACACTTTTTTGATAAACCGAGGTGTCCGCGAAAGAAAGAAAAAATTTGAAAAATGTAATTATTTTTCAATACGTGTCCTAACGGTTGGTCATATCCGAGGGGATCATCCAGGTATTTTTCTAGTACGACGGGTGCATGCATTGTTTATACTGCGCGCAAGATCGCTTCCGTACTAGAAATATACCCGGATGTTGAACAACCGTAAAGGCATGTATTCGGTGCGCATTAATAGCCTACCACCTCACCATCTCCCGTCATAATATGTAATTTTATTGACCTCCCTTCCACAATCTTTTGGGCTGGAGGTAACATTATGGCATCCCTTCTAAAATCATGCAAGGTGGGTCAAAATTGAAGCCTATACTCAAATTATGGAATAAGCATATATGTGTTTTTATCGGGTTTGGAGAAGGGGTTATTCTCCATTAAACCTGTTGCACATCAGTATCCATCACCTTTTCATTAGGCACCTTTGGAGGGGGGGGGGGGGGGGAGGGGGGGGGGGGAGAGGGGGTGGAATCCCCATGCCTTTTTGTACAGTGCCTTTCCTTCCCACCCCAGCAGCGGACCCAGGGGGCGTCTTGGCTCACGCCCCCCCCCTATTTTTCGGCCAAAAAAAAATTTAACAAAGAGGGAGTTAGACAGCTAGTATATCACTCACACATTCTTTTTAGAAACATGGTCTTAGATGCCAAGAAATATTTAATGTTCATTTTCTTCTGAACAAAGCGACACATGTGCCACGCCTCCCCCCTTTTAAAAAAATCCTGGATCCGCCCCTGCACCCCTATAGTATGGGAGGGCACCTTCTCATCTCTGTTGGCAAATTTCGAGCCAGGAACATTCCAGCTTAGCATATGGATGAGCTGCAAGATCTCATCTTTTCAAGAATCTTTTTTTGGGGGCTTGCTTGGTTGTGTGTTACCTCCTCTGTGGACTTGATATTTGAGGGACGTCAAATTTGAGCGGAGAAGCTTCTTTCCCTTTCTTTTGCATGTCAGCGCTTCAAAGCCCAAATGCCACATGTTAGTCCAGCTGTATTTCCCGATAAAACTCATAATTGACCAGCATTTTGGTAGTTCAGCGACTAGCTTCATATCGGTTCAACATATCCAGCTCTCATCAAGCTGAATGGTGGACTGATCAAATGCTGGTCAATCACGATGGACTAAGCTTGATTTAAGTGTTGCCAATTCAGAAAAGGAATAGTGATTGAATTTGTTGAAAAACATTCAATCACTATTGCTTTCCTAAATTGGCAACACTAAGATCTCATATATCTTTTTTTTCTTTGCCAAACAGCATGTTAAAAGTTAAAAGTTACCAATTTGCATGGAAAATAATGATTTTCAAATGTCTACATTGCCAATTTAAGGATTTACGACCATTTTAGTGATTATTTTCATTTAAAAAATATTCACTGGGTCCAGCGACAAATGGTGACAGAATAAAAAAGGTCGGATTTAGTGTCAATTTTTTTTTCCCCATGCATCTGGTAATTTTAGAGCACTATATATCAAAAGTTATTGAACCGAAACACAAAACTTGTTCTCATGTCCAGGAAGGGTTAACTTACACTAAGTAAAACACATGGAAGGATTACTACTATATGCTTGATAAGGAGAACTCAAACAAATGAGAAAATGCACATTACTTTGTTCAAAAGGGCTTCATTATTACTTTTTATTGAGGAAAAATCTGAGTTTGGCATGAGTATAATGCACATATATATTCTTTAGCTATTTACATTGTAATAAAGACAAGATTACATAGATTAGCACAAAACGTCAACATATACACCGCCTATATTTAAACCTACATACACATGTTGATTTTCAACAAATTGTCTGTCACATTAACAGATACACACACTATGAATATGACAGAAAAGTAAATGGACAAAATAAACAATTCTCATTCCAACCGACACAAAGTTACTCATACAGAAAGGAATAACAGCACCATCTATCTAAATATTCTATTTTAATTTTCCTTTCTCTACTCAAAGTTCCGAATATATGAGCAGAACAAAAGTCATTGATTTTCCCTGATAAGTTTCTAAAGTTCCAGGATAACTACGTCAAACTGAGTCACTCCTTTTGATGTATTCTGTTGCACCTTCCACTAACACAGGGTACTGACTATTTAAGGAGAATGAAGTTCTGATTTTCCTTTATTTTAAGGGATTTAGATAAAATTCCCTGACTAGAAAAAGTTGAACTCATATTCCAGGTAACCCTGATAATAGACCAATAGCATAGCTGCCAACATGAGACAGTGGGAATTAGTAATAATAATCCCACAAATTAGTAATCTTTACATATTATACATTGAAATGTATGACACTAATGTTGTCAAAATTAGTAATCTCTTGTGAATTTTACACAAAACATTACAAATTTACACCCAAAGTTAGTAATAATTACTAAAAATTAGCAACAGTTGGCAGCTATGCAATAGTGTAAGGTAGATTGAGAGTTGTTTAATATCTTTCCGGTTCTTCTTGCCGGTCATGCTCATAGTGACATCTCCTTGGAACTTTAAACAGTTCCAAATATATCAAAAGAAACGATTACAAATTATATCACAGATGGACTAACATTCCATGGAAATTATCTGTCAATAAAAAATGACAGCTTTGCGCTCGATGAGTAAAGACATTGGCCTGTATTCCGATAGAGAGGTTTAGCTTAACTCCGGTCTAATTCATTGTCATTTAGACCATTGGTTTAACTTTTGAATAGCCCGTGTCTATGAACAATGGCTGAGCCCTGGGTTACGTTAAACTCCACTGTCGGAATGTCTGATTCACACTACATAAATCTATCATCAGACAATTGTGATCAAGTGCAGATCTGCAACTTGCAATAAATTACAACTTTCTTCTTCACCCTTGAGGAAATTAATCAAATTTAAAAAAATATATACTCTTCAAATTGAATATAAGTTTGTTTAATGAACAATTTACTCAATCTACAAGAGGTTTTTTTATGACCGATTGAATAGGAAACAATTTGCAATCTCTAATAATAAACTTAAGCCACATCACTGAATAAAGTATAATCAATATAACAATGAGTTGATGATTATAGTGCTTGGGGGTGAAGGAATGAAGAGGGGAGATACAGATTAAGGTAAAGGAGAGATTAGAGAGATGTAAAAGTATGGGTGATGAAAATGAGAGAGAGTGGAAGAAATGACTTGATACATATAACATAGGCGGACTTTCGGACAAAAAATTAATTAAACAAGAATTAATCACATTCCCGATGTATTCCGAATTAGAAGATTAAGCAAAATTCACAGTCTTAGATTCATATAATTTGAAAATACCTTTCCCCAGCTACTAAAACATTCCTAAATTATAGTTTTCTTGTGCTACGAAGTGTCTATTTTCACAAGAAAAATCAAGCCCTTGATATCATTATTGCAATTAATTTTTTGATACATTGCAATTGCATGATTACAAAATAAAATAAAATAATTCCTTTTACAAAGTTATGAAAGAATGATTAACCTCCAACGTTGTACAACCCGGCCCCACAAAAAAACCCCTCAAATTCTTCCAATTTTCTTTGTGACAATAAAAACTGTAAAAACATACACCCCATTGAAAAATAAAACTCCAAATTTTCGACATTCTACGTCACAACCAATTAATTAATAGCCATAACAATCATGCAAGCTTTTTATACAGTTTGGACGGATAAGTAGTCAAGCATTGTGAAGTCTTGTGTCAGAACAACCCCCAAACTTAAGCCTAACAACTCTGTGCAAAAACATAAACGATTATCATTTGCTAGTAATTCTAACGCTTTGTAGGAGCCGACAATAAAAATCATTCAAACTAACAGACATTTCAATTTTCACTAGAGTATCAAAACTACTGTCAAAATTTGCCAATCATAATGGATACTGTTCGAAAAAGCTATAAAATTATGGAGGCCATCCATCGTAAAAAAAAAAAATTGAAAAAAAGTCAAATTACAAACTAGAACAGGACAAAATTAATCAAAAGCTATTGACTTCCCAAGCTTATTAAGTACCCTACTGACTGGCCAAAGATATCTAATTTACTGTGTAATATAAAAATGTGCCCCAAAGAAAACTTGGCTTCCCCTTGAAAAACAAAATTCATTGTGGAACTCCAAATATAATATTTTGTATGATTCTCTATGATTATTAATCTTAATTACCCATTCAAATTCCTTACAGCAAAGCAAGAAAAGGAGAGAGAGAAAAAAACTTATCCCTGATACGATTTGTTTCAAGTTGCATGACTTGCATTTTAAACTAAACTATAGCAAAGATATGCATTACTAACAACAGTAATAGCTATGTACCACAAAGCTTACAAATACCATAAAAAAATTCTTGAGACGTATACATATAATAATAATAATCACAACAAACACACACTCATCCACTAATAGACATCCACACAAAATATTCCTCTGCAGCAATAAACGGCATATAATATTAATATATAATTCTCATGATGAATTGATAATCATTAAAACATGATATAACATTTCCAGGGTTCGTAAATAAACAAGCATAAAGATGACTGCTACACGTGGGTGAAAGCCAGCACCACTATTAAAACGAGATAATAACTAAATAACACATCAATGACTCAAAATTCATTAACAGAGATACCAAACTAAAATATAATATTCTTTATCTCTTCTACTTGATAAGGGGTACCAAAATATGCGTAAATCAGAATTTATTCCAGACATTTTGCATGTAAAACAAACAAAATTTTGGGAATGAGAAGTGACGTGGGTTTTAATCAATCTGAATGAAAGAAAGGTTTTCACTCTGAAAGAGTGAGTGTTTTGGTACTTCCTTAAGAAGTAAACGAGGAGAGAAAATTAATATAATTTTCGGTTAGCAGATCTGCCCTGCTACACACATAAAACTACGTACCAGAGATAATGTGACAGCAAATAACAAGACAATTTTCTTACCGACATTATTTGAGAAAAAACATAAATGACAAGTATAAATAAAATTATGACATTACTATAAATTTCAAATGTTGCAATTTTGCAAATGTTCTGATCATATTACCCTTTTAAAACCATTTGATAGTACCGGTATGTAAATATAACTTTGAATAGACAATTTAGGGTGAAATTAATATTTTGCTCATGTATTTAATGACCAAAGAAATTCATGTCATAAGTGAACCATTATTACTATATGGTTTTGCTCTTTAATGCCAAATAAATTACAGTCACAAAAATGAAACGCTTAGCATTTCTAAATTACTGTTGCTTTACCTTCCTAAAGTAAGATATCAATATTACTTGGAATAAATCGTTCAAAATTGATAACCGTTTCGCTAATTTGGAATTTGGAATCTAATTAGAATATGAATTCATTTACACATGTCAACAAATTATCTATCAATTGAAATTCATAGTTGTCAGGCTAGCTCTTTCTCTATTCACCTATTCTGGACAGGAATTATTTCAGAGCAAAATCAATCGCTATGCCTACCTGCAACATACCATTTTTAATGCTCCTATTTTCAGCATTTCAGTTTTGCACAATTTTGCCAAATTCAATCTTCTTTGCCAAAAATCATGAAATTTAATAAAGTTAAAAGTTCCCCCAAATTATGTTCATGCATTCTGAAAGTGTTGAATTAGCTACCTGATATATGCAACATCAGGCTGTGGATGGCAGGATTCAGGACACCATAGTTTGCAAATGGTTTGGCATATTTTGATTGGGATGATAAAATAATTAGAAATAGTTAATGAAATCAATTTCCAATAACTTGCTGAAATGCTAAATCAAATTCATAAAAGCATGACACTAAAGTTCATTACAGTACACAATCTGACATTTTTCAATTAAAGACTTCCACATTTTGCATATAGATAACTTTGGTATTGTGCACTCCAACTGACGAGGATTTCTCAGTAACGTGTCTTTTGTCATAAAAGTAAAATCAAAGTGACAGTGTACATAAGAACCACCAATGCCAAGTAATAATCATGCATGAATGAGTTTTGATATGACATTTCTTTATATACCTGAGATCTCGATACATTTTATACTGTCTTCCAAAACCAATTTCAAATCACAGCCATTTCTGCTCCAAAAACTGGGAGTAAAATGGCAACTAAAAAGTTTAAAGACAAAGAGCTGCAATGCTCGATTTCCACACAGAAAAACTGACCCACTATGGCTTTTTGATATCTACGACCTCATACTCATTCAAAAAAATTCCTCCAGTGCACATTTGGAAAATTCTACATGAGAAAAATTCTATAAGTATTTTCTTAAAATACCCTTTAAAAGAAATAATTGATGATTCATCGATACAGTATACCAGGGAGAACCAATTGGAAATAAAATAGCCCATTAAAAATCCCACCAATTCAAATGATCATCGCCTCACCATACCAATAAGCTTATTTCAGCCATAATTGTTTGGCTCTCAACAGCTTCCCCAAATATCATTTTCTTATTTTCCCAAGTGGACCAACTAGCAAAAAACCCATATACAAAATTCACCCAATTGTTTGTAACCATCCATATTTGTGTTAAAAATAAACACTGCAAAACTAGAATACTCTCTCGTTTACATTTCCCAAAATTTGTCCATAATATCTCCCCACCAGCTTTCAATCCCCAAAGTTCGTAGTATCTTCTTTGCTTGCATGAGTAAATCATCAGCAAGGTCTCCTGCAATTTCAAGAAATTTTCTCCATCTTTTGGAAGGAACCCCTACTAAACTGTGCTTCAGGACATCTTTGGTGCATTCCTCTTTCGCTGGAATATAAGGATATGCAATCTGCACTCATATTGATATCAAGAGCTCACTACCACACACATAATACAACAGTTCTTTTGGAGTACCGCTCTCCAAATAAGATTGGAAATGCAAACGACCCTTCCATAAGATCTAGTGGGCTTCCTGGAGGCCATTTCATGAGGCTTTGTCAGCAACAATATTAGTCAGCAGAGACAAATCAAGTGAAATCTTTGATTCCTTGGCTTAAAACCACTGCTGCTGACTGTTGTTATAGCAACTGCCGAAAAATCTGCTCTTGGTGCACTGACTAATTTTAATGAAATAATGGCCCCCTGGTCGAAACTTAGGAGTCATCCCACTCAGGGTTGCTCACATCAAACTAAGCGAAGCATCACATCAAGTCTGCTGCCATCTACTGTCTGAGTACGACGACATCAAAAGTAAAACACGCATTGAGTTCGTGGCTGAGCGCCTCAATGTCGCTTCATGTGGAGGGAGAGATGGTCAGATCGTGAGAACGCCCTCTCGCAGTGAGGACACTTAAAGGGCTTATCGCCTGTGTGCTTGCGATAGTGTCTGGTGAGTTCGTCGGAGCGGGCAAAGCTCCAGCCGCAACCGTCCCATTGGCATTTGTATGGCTTTTCTCCTGGATAGGGAATTGAAGAACGAGGTGGATTAAATTAGATGAATGAATTCATGGAATTCACTTTTAAAAATGTAGATGCTATTCATATTTCAGATTGGATTGAATGAATTTGATTGATTTAACTAAAGTAGAACAACTAACTTGAATCAAAATCAACCCAATTATATTGTGTGACCTCTGGATTAGTCTAGCACTATAAATCATATCTGAAATCATTGTTCCTGAGTGTTTTTTGTACAAATAAACTATGCAAATTCGGCTCTTCAATCTGCTATGAAATTATTTTGAAAGACCCAATTGAATGAATGAATGAATGAATAAATGAAAATAATTGCATCAATTGCATCTATCTTGCAACAACCCTTCATTGTAAGGAGATAAACATGCCACATTGTTGAGCAACTGGGGTCTGTACCGTTACAACAAGAAGCCTCAACTCACCTGTGTGTGTCCGTCTATGCGCCTTGAGATGCGAGCTCTTGGTGTAGACCTTGTTGCATCCGGCAAAGTCACACTGGTGGACCCGTCTCCTCTTCCCATGGTCCATCACAACGGTCTGGAGGCTGATGGGAAGGTTGGGGTCGCCCGCCGTAGGCACCACCACAGTACGCGGTCTCCTGTTGGCCGGTGGAGGTGACTGGTGGTGGTGGTTGATGGAATGAGGCGACTGCGGCCATGACCGTGCCAGGTTTTCTGAGATGAGATTACTGGAGGTGGAAAGAGATAAAAGTCAATGTGAATTGAAGATTGTTTTCACAATAATTTTCCTCAAATGTCAATGCTATGAAAGCTCATAGTAGAAATATTAAATAGTTGCCATGTGCATCTTCATTGAACAGTTGAACCATTTGATCATTACTATTTACAGAAATCCACAGACTAATCCACAGTACAACACACACGGCATGGCATAACGGCATGGCATAACGGCATGGCATAACAGCATGGCATTTACGCATTATTTTGGTTTTTATTGGCTAGCGTGCTCCAACGCACAAAGGATGTTTAACAATCGGCCAATCACAGGAGGGATATCGCGTAAATACCGTACCAAGATGCTGTGCCGTATTTGGTGTACTTGGCCTTTTAAGTACATCTAATCAAGTCATCACGTGCAATGGGCAAAGAATAGAGTTTAAGGTTAGCAGGTTGGTAAAGATATTTCAAGAGGAAAATTAGGGGACTTACTCAGCTGCTCTTGTAATTTTGATAAGGGCGCCAGCGCCTGTTCTTGTGATGCTCTCTAAGCTCACGTTGGGTTGGTCATCATCGTCATCTTCGTGATCATCATCATCATCGTTGCCGTCTGCTATAATAACCTCCTCTACCTCATGCCTTCTATCGTTGTGTCTTAGGACTGGGGAAGGGATGTTTAGCGTTGCTGCTGAATGCTTCTTCAAATCTAAAGCACCATTACCTGAAGAAAAGGTGAAAAGGATATTTTAGAACTTTATTACCCAAATGAAGAACAAAGCAATATTTTAGCATCCTACTTTTCTATATATTTTCAATCTCTGGTTCTGATTAAAAAGCTCAGAAAAAGTATAAACTGACAACAATGAAATAAACTTGTTCTACTTGCTCAGAAAAACAAATGAATAATACCTTAAGAGGGTTTCTTGAAAAAAATGTGTGACACGTAACTCATGGAAAGAAAATGGACACTTTCAGGCCCTGAGAATCGATATTGTAATGTA
>BQKZ01001076.1:77047-89136 GCA_036244855.1 Temnopleurus reevesii
TGTGACTGTAATTATCTATGAAGGAATGACAACTTTTGTACAATGGAGCCTGGGAATACAGGAAAAGAGAAATGATTAAAAATTCTAGCCAAGCAAGTAAGATGTAGCATTATTCAAAGCGCAATACCATAGAGGCATTGTTTTGTATGACAACAGGGTCATTCCAAGGAAATAGGAAAATACAACTCTCTGATTTTTTTTTCATGAAAAAGTCTTAACATTCTGTTGTAATAATTGTAATAATTATTACACTTGCCTGAATGGCCAGGGCAACAAAATTGAGCCATTGGGCAAGTAAATAAGCTTGTCACTTGCCCAAGAAGGCATATAGAAATCGTGTTTGGGCCATTAATTTGAGAAGCGACTTATCTTTTGGAAAAGTGGTGCAAAACAATTCTTGTAGCACCCTGCAATGCCCAAAAATCTGTTAAATGAAAATATAGAAATGATATCTATTATAGACATCTGTTTTTTTTTTTTTTAAATAGTATGGAAGTGTATCGGAATAGACCTTAGGGTTCCATGATATCAAAATACACAGATTTTACCCGGATTCCAGGTCTTTTAAGTCAATGACTTTTTCGATATCCTGACTGGTGAAAAGTTTAGTAAAGAATTGTCAGTAATGTCCCTGAATTAATAGGCAATCAATAAGTGCTGTAAACGGGTAATCAAATTTTGAAAACCACATCCAAACATTTTGGACATTGGTGGGTTGAGCTTTGTCTGTGACATGTGAAATTCATCCTCACCAATCACATTCAAATCAAAGCTTAAAACAAATCTTTTTGACAAAACATCGTCAACGTTCCTGTCTTTACTTAAATAAGAGTCTTTAAAGCGCAGTTGAATATATTGATATAGTTTATATGTGCTCTATAAGTGTTATTATTATTTATGGCGGAGGTTGCCTTTTGTCTATAGACAACAGAGAACCACCCTATCACAGCTAATGCTGCCTCCTCCCTTTGAAGTTGCATGTGATCATGTGAAAATGTGGGATTTCGAGCAAGAAAAATGGATTGCCAGAAGGTATTGATGGTTTCGCGTTACAGCCCCATGTTTGGGGGGATCCTACGTGACTTTATTAGTTGTTTCTGTTTTCATGGAAGTCACTCATTGACACACTGACAGAGGGTATCACGGGTCCTTTCACACTGCGTTCGCACTTCAGTAAATTACCACAATCCTGACATCGATGTCTAAACATTAATGTCAGGATCATCCTAATTCATAGTGCAAACACGATTTTCTGGTGATTTGAATCTCGATTCATATCACACTTTGTGTGATAATTTTGAAATCCCCCCCCCGTCGACTGTAGTGCGAACGGTAGGGTAATTTGGCCATTGATGTCATTATTATCTGCCGCGCGGGTACATGTGTGCAGTGATTCTTTTGATACAGCTACAGTATATCACTTTACTTTGAGGCTACGAATCTGGATCATTATTTCAGAATATGCACAAGCATTGAAATTGAAATATGAATCGCCAATGAGCTTAATCAAATACTTTCTGATGAGAAGAAGCACAGTTACAGATCACGACACACAATAGTATTTTTGCTTTCTCTCCAATGAAAATATTTTGGCTCAGCTGGATGGTGATTCACATTTGAGTTTATATAATGCATATTCCGGAATGATTCATCTCTGATACTTTGATATAATAGTAGTACTTACTGTTTTACTGTCTTCTATACTGCTACTGCCAGGCGGATTCGACCGGTATACTATTACTCCGTCGTGCATTGTGCCTGAGGAGGTTGTGTGTGTTACTGTTAAAGGGCCCTACAATAGAAAAACATATGAAATATTCCTCAAAATAAAATTTTCATGAGGAAATATATTTCCTGGTTAATTTCAATTATATCAAAAATTTATATTGTTACTGTATTGAGTACCAAAGATTTTAGAGGCATCAATTTTCTGCTCTTCACCATACAATCTAACCTGTCTTCGTGGCCACCTGTCTATAGTGACCCCCTGTCTACAATAACCACATAAATTGGTTCTGTCTGGATAAAAATGTAAGTTTTAGAATCTGTCTATGGAGGTCACTTGTCTCCAGTGGTTATTTTTCCTATTTCCCTTTGGGTAGCAACTGTAGACTGGTTTGACTGCAGTCGGAACGATCAATTCATTTCATATCTAATAAACTTTTCTAATATATAAAAAGGTAAACATGGCAAACATTGGAATCAATAATGGAACACAGTGATGTTCAGATATGGGGAAAGTATATACTTGGATTAGCCTTTCAGTATCATTTTTTTTTCAGTAATCCATATTCTTTAATCTTTAATCCAATTTTCATATCTAGGTGATGTAGAAGGTAAATAAAATTACATTACTTTTATTTGAATTGGTTACTTACCAACGAAGTGGCTTTCTGTTGATGGCATGTGTGTATTCCGCTATTGATATGCTTGTTACTGTAAAAAAAAAGACATATATTAGAAAAATATTAATAAAATTGTTGCTTTTATCATGATCAACTTTGTTTTTTGAATGATACATTTAATTGTATTTATTGTTTTAATTCTTATTTGTTTTTAAGTCTGCAGGGCCCCATGGAAGATCAACTTTTGATGAATCAGCTACACTGTTGAAATAATATATAAATAAATAAATAAAATAACATTATCAATGGGATTTATAGCAAAGTAGTAATCTTCACAAGGACATGACATTCAAAGAAATTGGATGAAATAATCATTATCTGATTGCTGAAAGAGATGAACAAAATCACTTCTGCGCTTTTTTGACATCTTGCATCCTATACATGTAAGTTCTGTACAAGCTGAGATATTTGCTGAGATTTTATTTTCACTAACTTTGAACTATCAATCTGCGGATATTTTCACTCTCCATGATAAGTACAGTGATCTTTTAAAGCGTCATAATAACATCCCACTATTTATTTAAAAATGTAGATATGTTTCAGTGAATTTGCTAAAAATGTATGTACATGTACGCTACATTGGCTTTCACAGTATATTGATCTGTCTACATAATATCAAGTGTTATTCATTGATTCAAGAGTCACATTAAAGGGTTGGACGAGAGCATATTATATTGTTCACTTTTTTGTTACATTTCAGAATTTTTGACACGGTATGGCTCATTAATCTTTATGGAGGGGGAAGGCGATAAGAGGAAGTAGGCTGTGGAATCCGTTTTTATGCCCAAATTTCATGTATTGTATAATGCATGCACAATGCAAAAAAATACTAGAAATCTTTTGGGGAAATAACAGCTTTCACACATCTAAGATTAAATCAAACGTTACATTGATAAAAGAGGAAATACAATAACACACTTTTTACTTGAATGTACTAACAAAACAAACGCGGATATACAAAATTATAAGAATGAATTTTCTTCATATATATGTGTAAAGATTATGATCCAAGCTTATTTTTTGTGTTGGAGAGAAAGTGGGATCTTCACATTTCAATAATTTGACAAGGACCCCATTGGCAATATACCTTCGGCTTTCTTTCATGGGATATTCTTGTCATGGTATTTTTCTTGCATTATGATGAATAAAATAAGAGCAAATCAAATCAAGTAAAGTAAAAGACGGCTTGTAATGCCCCGTGGCAAGGGCTGGATGATGCTCTAGCACAGGAAATAATTTTGCTGGTATCCCATCTCAATTTTCAATGCATTTTAGCAGGATTGCTATGCAAAATATGCTTTGTTACATGCAGCAATTTTTTCACACAGAAATGTAGAATAACGGTTTGGAAATGTTTCCTCAATGTCTAAATCTGCTAATCAAAAATGAAAAGTATTGCTCCCTGATCTAGCCATGACAAAGGGAGAGGGGATACCCCTCTGGCCCCTCAATAGATGAAAATGGTTCCCCTATACCAAGAAAACTTTAACCACTGACCACAAAGGGACATAAAAGCAAAATTTTAAAATGAGAAAGGTTCCTCCTTTTTTCTCTTTCACTTCTTTTTTCCTTCTTCCAGGAAACTATTTGTTGAATCTGACATAAAAAAGATCACAATGTAGACCTTTAATTGAGACAGTGTGTAATGGCGTTGTCTGATTAATCTGACAAAACACTTTGACAATTATAATTGATGAATCACTCCTGAGGACCTCATAACTTACAGGTGTTTCCTATAACTTAGGCCAAGGAAAAGCATACAGCATAATTAAATTGTTAATCACTTGTTTATAGTCATGTAAATATTGTAATTGCATGTGATTTTAGCCCAATATATTCAAACATTGTTGATCAACAATTTCAATAAGAAAATAATATACTCTCATGAAGAAAAGAAGACATTATAATTTGGAATTAATATGAGCCTGACAGTGACAATACAAAAAAAGTAAATGGTATACTTTAATGAAGAAAAATACACATTAACTTGTGAGCCCCACAACACAAAGTATTCATAAGTTTTTATCTCATGTGTTTTTCAGAAAACAAACATTTTGAGGGGTCTCCATGTTTACATTACAAGTTTCATGAGGTTAAGTAAAATGTAAGGGAGAGAGAGGTAGAGGTTGGTGTATAAGAACGCTTTTTCAACAAATGAAAAGCATATTTTTGTCAAATAAAAACTTAAATTTACAAGAAGTATGATCAAGAATGTTATAAAGAAAGTACAATATACTCAATCACATTCCCCTGCATATTATTTCACATAATTCTTACTCATACATGTATGTAAAGGGTAGCTTAAAACACAGGTTGTTAAGAGGTTTTTGAGAGGGCAAAAGAGCTATATTTGATGCTGTCGAAGTCTGCTACAGTCTGAGGCACCTGGAGCATTTCAGACTTGACTACAAGATCCAAAATTATCAATTAAAGCAGCAAAACCAAGAAATAATCTGAGCAGCCAATTTTTACTAATGATGTGAATAATGTGGAAATTATTGGAAGGAAAATGATGCTTATAATTTTTCACAATCAAGTACAAAAATCCTTCTCTGTCATCTCCAGGAATAGAGCAATATCAAAAGCATAAATGAAAAAAAAATCTTAATTCCTAAGTCTTAATGAAGTAAGTGAGAAGCTAATATAAAAAAAAAAAAAAAAACATAATGTCAGACAGAAAATCACATATTGCAAAATAATTATTCCCTGTAACCAAAATAAAGGGCATCAAAATCTTTTAAAAGACTAAATAAAGAGGCAGATTTTCTGTGGTCTGAATTCATAAAATAAAATAAAACATTACAGAAAATCACATAATATTTCAGAACAATAATTCCCTATAGCCAATATGATTGGCATCAAAATCATTTAAAATAACTTTTAAAACAATTTGATTTTTCTCCGGTGTGAATGAGGAAATCGAGGAGGGCCCCCTTACCTGTAGAGTAAATGCATGTACATGAGGTAGTCATGATAAAACACTGATTTCCAGTATAAATCCATTGAAGTGTCAACCACGCCGCCGCGGCTCGGCGGAACACGAGGCAGCAGAGAACAGGATGGGATGCAACAAACAGCGGCGCTGTTATGATTAAGAGGCCAATTATAGCTCTCGCCAAACAAATATTCACGCATTTTCTGCAGGAATCCCTCACAGCTCGCAACTTCCTGCCTCGTTTCGAGTTGGGGAAGAATGAAGGATATGGAGGCTGGCAGCAGGTGCTTTTAGGGGGGCTGAATAACGCCTCTCTGGGGGTGGCTCTTGTCTCTTTACAGGGAACCGTAACTATACGAGTTTAATGGGCTGTGAGTCCAAGGTGAAGACTACTGAAGGTGATTGTCAATTGCACCCATTGGAGGGTGACTTATGATGATCAAAAAAAGTTATTATTTGTTTGGTGGTTATTGACTAGACCAAGTTTTTAGGACCGACTGTTTGCACTCCCGGGTAGGTGGGTGCAGTTTGTTTTGGCTGCTTCCTGGTTTGCTGATCTGCCATGGGGTTGGGCCGAAGTATTGTTCTACCATTTTTCTACCTTCCTATTTCTATTTCTCTTCCCCTCTTGCTCTCTTTCTCTCACTCATTCTGGCTGTGTCTATTTCTATGTGTATCTGAATCTTTCTCTCTGTTTTCTGCCTGATTCTGTTTTCTGTCTGATTCTATCCACAGGAGATTCCTCCGTTTCTTCGTTCTAATCTTTTGTTATTCAATTTCTCTCATCTCTTCCCTCTTCTCTCCCTTTCCATCTTCCCTTTCTCTCTCTCTACCCCCCCCCCCTCTCTCTCTCCCTGTCTGTCTGTCTCTCTCCCTCTTTTTCCTCTCCCCTTTCTTTTTTCTTTCTGTCTGTCTGTCTGTCTGTCTGTCTGTATCTGTCTGTCTGTCTGTCGGTATCTGTCTGTCTGTCTGTATCTGTCTCTCTCTCTCTCTTTCCTCTCCCCTCCTCGCCTCTGTCTCTCTATCTCTGTCTCTCTCACTTGTTGATTTTCGCCCTTTAAATCTCTTTGAACTCTTCTGTCCTTCACATATTTCTACTTCTTTTCTCTTCACTCCCTTCTCCTCTCTCCTCCTCAATGTCCTTAAAAGTTTTCAGTGCCCCTTTTCTCTTCCTTTTTGATCTTTAACAATTCATCTTCTTAATTGTCTTTTATCATCAGTCTGTAGGGACTGAAAGATATGAATTCCTGGGCCCTACCTTAAAAAAAAGAATGATGAAAATAATGGCACAAATGAAATACCAGAGAAAAATCAAGTTTTATGATAATAAATTTTCAAGGACCTTGAAATAAATAAACTGACATGTCATAACAATGGGCATTGTCTTTTTACAGAGTTCCAAAAAATTAAAGTCATTTAGAATACTCAAATAAAAATATTAAAGGCGATGTCAACTTGCCCTACATCAATTTTATATATGGTATTCATTCTTTCAAAAGACAATGTGCATAATATTGAAAGTATTGTTATTTGGTTTTGTTTATCTTGAAAAAATATTCCAAAATAAACAATCAACTTATGGTCCAGTAAAAATTGTTGTTAAATGACCTTCAAAATTCAACTTGAAATGAAAACAGAGCTCAAAAGAATAATGCTAAATTTATATCAGTACACTTCTCCTTGCAAATGAAAGCAACAATTTTTGATAAACAAAACACAGATCTAGGCCTGCAATGGCATGGAAGGCCAAAATATGTACACTACAGGGGCTTCATGTAGGTCCTACAAAAACGATGAATTGTCCAATACAAATCACGAATTATCCTTTTCATCTATTTTGAACTCTGAGACATATTTTTGTACATGTAAATGTCACCAGTCTCACATTGAGCTTTGCAAAGGGCACAATGGATGAATATGCAAAATTTCTAAAAGNCAGCCATCAATTTAACCGCGAAAAGCGTGAAAGTTAAACCCCAGTAAAATTCTCCATTATACATGTAGCTGGTTTTCAGCCAGCGGTTCCTAGTCTCATACATTACACCGGGCAACTGCTAGAAAAATTAGTTGGGAACTAACCTGAGCATTCACCAATTAAGCATGATTGGGGTATAATATTTATGGCTGCGGAAAACAATCTGATATATGCAAAGATTCTACCTAACACTGTGATTGCAGTCCAATATACCTATTATCACAAAACAGAAGAATATCTATTCCAATACCGAGGTACAAGTATAAAGCCCCTCCCCTAATCTCAACCCCAACGCCCCCCCCCAAAAAAAAAATAGTTTGGCATGTACTTCAGTGGCAAATCGTATGTCAAATAAAGTCATTTTTAAACGTTTGCTTGACTCTTCTTTTCCACATGAGATGACAAAAAGGATTAAATAAAGAAAATACCAAGTTCTTCCTTTTTTAACAAGAAAAAAATAGGACGCCCAAACATTTATTTTTGGTAGGAGGGAATAAAAAGAATCTCTTGTTTTTTCATAGAGTTTGTATCTACATGTAGTTCTGGCATAACTTCATAAGCTTCGATCAAATACATCTTTAATATTCATAGCCTTGCATGATGTATTCACAGTTAACCTTTCAAAAGGCTTAAGATTTTACTTGGCGGTAATCCTGCAGTTGTTTGATGATGTTCACCGTAAAAATGAGTGGGTCGGCACAGAAGATAAAGTTGTGTAGGATGTAAAGCCGCTGCTCGGAAAGGAAAGAGAGACAACGCATCGCCCACTGATTGAACCAAAAGGACAAGAACCCGTCTTAATAATGCAAGGAGTGTCACTTCTGTTGGATATATTTCCTTTCTTGTTTAATTACTGTTATCATATCTTGCTTAACCATAAAAATATGCTTATGTAGATTTCAAAACGACTTTTTAGGATATATTTGCCATTAAGTTTGCACGTCAAGGAAAACCATGAATTTCTTTCTCTTTGGAGAGGGAAATGGTTTTATACCTATTCCCCTGGAAGATTTTAATACCATTCTTGTAATTTGTTTGATTCAAACCAAGATACATGTACGACTATGTACGACTGTTAATTATTTTGACATTATTGCAAATCACTCGAATGTATATTAAAAAGAGAATTCAAACACAACTTTCTTGCCACACCCCCTTCCACCAGAAAAGTCATTTTCAAGTAATACGCTCACAGGCTGAAAAAAAAATTAAAAGTCTGCTCGAGAGATGTCTATAGTTCGGAACAATTCCTCAAAAGATTCTTTCTAATGTATCATTCAAATCTAATATCCTAAATAATCTTCATAATTGAATTGAAATTTCTATACATCGTTGATGGAGATTCCTTCTCTCTATAAAACCTGACTCTCTAGCACACTATGAAACCATTTCTTTTTTTTTTTTAGTTCAAACCATTTGATCAACAAGAGAGACCATATGGAGCTACAAAATTATTCCTTTTATCTTCAATTATTCAACCACAAACCAAAGACATGGAAATCTAACTTCAGCAACTTGGAATGCTATTTAATTTAATTTTCATACTTAGAACTTGCTGATATTGCAGATTGTAATAAAAAGCTGCAAATTCAACTCTCCAAAATTGCAATCTTTGTTTAAATTACAATAAATTTTGATTGACCTATTGTGCAAAGCAACCTGGGGTGGTAGATTCACTCGGTTCTGAATATGGGCGTGTACCTTTTGTTTGCTTACAAAAAGATCAAACAAAGAAAAGGTCTGAAGGCATTTGGTGTGTGCAAAGCTAGAGTGCTCGTCATATAAAATGTTTGAGTTGTAAGTACACATTTAAGGTAAATGTCAAGCAAATAGAAGTTAATCAGTGTTCAATGACAGGACTGAATCCAAGAGAGGATCAAAAGCTTCTTGAAGGCATAATTTTGATTAAAGAAACCCATCACTTTATAATCATTATCATTTCTTTTTTTTTCTTACTTCAGATCAAGCTGTAAAAAGATTCACTCTGAAACCATTTAAATTTAAACTGAAGAACACTTTCAGAAAAAAATCCTCAACACCACACTATATGAAACTATATGAAACTATTATTGTAAGATAGAATTCTCATGAATAATAGGTCAGTTAGAACTAAACAAGTATTTGAATTGATAAAAAAAGTAAAAATTGTATTAGAAATAACATGTCTAGTACGGTTAATTATTTTCATAAAAATTCAAAGAAAAATCAAACACTTCAGAGAAAAAGCGTACTTAGGATTAGTACCACAGTACACAAAGACCGATTCCAAAATATGATTTCCCAGAAAACAATATTATCAAGGCTCTTGCAAAATCAAAAATTGTGTAAACTTTTGAGCTATACATTAGATTCACTGAAATATAAAAGGTATCAATAGCAATGAATAGAGAGAATAGAGGAAACTTAATTTTTTTTCCCCTTCCACAGGGTTCTTTATTTTCAAACAAATGTCATAATCATACATTATATTCATCAGTTCTTTCTTTGAATATATATAGAGGAAACTTAATGTTGCGTGGGAACAACAAAGGGTAACAAATATGTTTGTACAATCTATCAAATTTTCTAGCAAAAAGAGTTTGATTAATTGGGATACTTCATTGTGGTGAACTGCTATTAATACTTCTAAATTTAGACCTGTAAACATATTGGTTATTCTTTTATTGTCATTGAGGTCATGTAGATTGTTATAGGAAAAGACCTCCCTGGGTTGTGTTTCATAAAGCTGTTCATACATACATGTAGATCTATGCATGATTCTAAGAACGACTGGTGGCCCTATCCTGCACAAAAAGTTAACTTCTGTAGCTAAGTCGCAACTAAGAAAAAGTCACCAGGCAGTCATTGGTAGAGTCGTGCGTAGATCGACAAACGCTTTGAAACACAACCCTCATAAGAATTGCTCCTCAAATAATATACATTATAATTGCAGTAGAATGACAAGACAAGCTGATATGTTTGGTTGAACAATATTGTCTTACATATAAGTTGTATTTTGCTTCAGAACAATATATTTCTGATAATAATCAAATAACCAGAATTGAAGTTTATCTTTAAAGCATGCTGCACCCAATAGACCCACCCAACCAAATAAACTTAATGTTGACTTAGCACTGCCCTACCTTTCATACATATCATTCATTTATTCATTAGAACCGAGACATCTTTAGATACAGCTCATAGAGACAAGAATAAAATTAATGGTTCTTGAACAAATTTAGTCATTGTGTACAAGGGATTAGAGAATGATGCACTTCTCATTCACATCTGGATTTTCCATTTTTTTTTTTTTTGATCAAACGTTTTTATTGAAGAGCAGATGAATTTAATCAAACTGATATTGATGAAAACAAGTTTGAGATACAGGGAATAATCTTACTTTTCATATTTGTTTAGCAGTTTTAAATGAGAGGAAACATTCTCAACACTTTACTGTACAGTTCGATGTGAAAAAGGTACTAAACAAATCATCTTTCAAATAGCAATCCTGCTAAAATGCATAGCAAATTGTGATGCGATACCAGGAAAATTATTCCCTGGAGATAGGTTGAACATGATCCAGAGTATGATTCTTAAAGGGTGTTGTTAAAAATTAACTGCAACTTTGCAAATTGTACAAGCGCATTTTCATTTGTGCATGGTATGCATATGTAACAAGACACGCATGAAACAATGATTTTGATTGGCACGTTCTGATCAACTGCAACTTGCGATCAATTGCAACTTTTGAGCAACACCCCCTTAGTGTGTATTGAGTCCCTGCAACTTCATTTTGTATGTGCAATTCTCTCTTGACAAGTAATTAAATAATTAGCTGGAAAGTTATTCTCTTTCACAGTGAGCAACAGGTGTGATTACATTATATCCCAACTGTTAATAAGAGGATATGAAGTGATATAGATCCTCTTCCAGGTATAATTGGGAAGAGTATTCTTACAGGTGAGGAACAAAAATAATACACAAATCAAAAATATTTTGATACCTGTAATCACTGTAAAACAGAAAATAATGGGGTCATAGGGCCATTGTTAATTGTGAGCTCTTATAGCAATGAAACGGAACAAAAATAAAATTGGAACCAAGTATTTGGACCTGTGACTGTACCTGCCAAAATAGATGTGTTATTTTCTGAAAGGTTTGAGAAGCATACGTTTTAGAAGCGTAACAAAACTTAAAAGAGTAAATACAATCAATTAATAGTGGCAGGTACGGTAAAACATCCCACAATTGGTACACATTTTTACTATTAAAGAATGTACATACATGTAGTTAAACCCATTAGCTACTGGATATTGTGTACAAAAGTCATATTATTCAAGGCTTAGGGGGTGTTGCTCAAAAGTTGCAATTGATCGCAAGTTGCAGTTGATCGGAACATGCCAATCAAAATCATTGTTTCATGCGCATATTGTTAAATGCGCATACCGTGTGCGAATGAAAATGCGCGTTATAATTTGCAAAGTTGCAGTTGATTTGCAGTTGATTATGAGCAACACCCCATTAGTGTAGCATGAATGCTGCCTGTCTTGACAATATAATTCTGAACATATTCATGGTTTTCTTAAGAGCATAAAGATAATAAATTGATCATTCATAGCACCACGAGAATGGGTTTGGGGAGTTCAGTGAGCAAAGGAGGAGCAGTTCAGTTGCTAAAGGGTTAAAGCCCAAGTATAGTTTTGGTAAAAGCGAATATTTTTATCGCCAAATTTTGTCTTCAAATCTACTTAAAAAGAAACATGATATCATGAACATGTTGTACAAAAGATTGTAC
>BQKZ01001076.1:130212-144076 GCA_036244855.1 Temnopleurus reevesii
CCCCCCCCCCCCCCCCCGCTCCCTATTTAAAAAAAATCCTGGATCCGGGCCTGATGATGATGATAACATATCTCTTAATATCACCAGTCCAATTTGTTCATCGAAGGTGCAATGATAACAAACCATTGGAGTCGGACAAAGCACGTACATCACAGAACTCTGAACATGCGAGTTCCTTGACGTGCAGGAGATATGGTGCAGAGAAAAGGGGACAACAGTCGGCTGTTGGTTTTCACGATTAGAGGGCGCTCTTGATTTTTTTCCCCACCGCCTGCGTTCGAAGACTGCAGTTTTAGACAGTCAGAGATATGGGGGTATGGAGAGCGGGAGGGCATGTATGGAGATGCTCGAGGGAAGAGATGCGAAAGAAGAGCGGATGCTAAACGGGCTACAGGAGAGGGGATGTGAGAGAGGGGTTCGTGACACATACATGGGGACGATGAGCGAATGAAGAGATGTGAGAGGGCCGGAGATGGGAAGATGGGAGGGGAAGAAAGAGGTGAAGGGAACAGAGAGAGGGAGGGAGGGAGAGAGGGAAGAAGGGAGAGAGAGAGAGGGGGGAGAGAGAGAGAGGGGAGAGAGAGAGAGAGGGGGACAGAGAGATAGGTGATAGAATGTGAAAGACGAGAGACGAGAGGGGAGGGATTGCGAAACGGGCTATGTCAGAGGAGGGGATGTGAGACCATGGAGAGGGATCGATGAGAGGATGAAGGGATGCTAGAGGGGAAGAGACTATGAGAGAGAAAGAGAGAAAGGAAAGATGAGAGAGGAAAGCGATGCGAAAATGGCGGGGATGCAAGCTAGCAAGTGGGGAGGGGGTGAGGGGAGCTGGGATGTGAGGTTAACAGAGAAAGAGTGAGAGAGAGGGAGAGAGAGAGAGGGGGGAGAGAATGAGAGAGTTGTGATGCTAGGAAGGGAGTAGTGAGAGATTTGCGAAATAAGAAAAAATTAAGAGGGAGACGGACAGCAAAGAGATTTCAGAAAAAGATAGACAGACAAATGTACAAAAAAATTAAAAAATAAAAAGATAATAAGGACGTCAATTAGAAAACAATAGCTGTTTAGGAGAGGGGGATTATGAAAGTTTGGACGGTTGCAATATTACAGGCACATGCAACAAATAAAACTGACAACCAAATGATCATTGAGTAGGATTTAATTACATGCAGAATATTATTCATATCACATCATAGTTCAGACATATTGAGGTATAGCGCTCAATAATGTTTCCATGTAAACACATTTTAATGTTCACATCACATAGATTTGAATCTCCAATCATATAAGATCAAAATTACAAGATATATGTGAAAATAAACTGCCATCTAAATATACAAATTACAAATAGACATTTACAGTATAATGATAATGAACGTTGTTTTGTTTAATACATAGCACTTTTCATTTGCTCAAGTCCGTAAATGCTTGAAACGGCAGTAAAATGTAAATGATACATAACTAACATTTACGCCTAATACATAAAAAAAGAAATTCCAGATTCAGATGTTTTATTTCAACCAATCATTTGCAAGACAATAGTAACAAACATACAAACATAACAAATCAAATCAAATATAACAAAAGAGAGAGATTGGGACTCCTTATAATTATTGCTTGTGCTTGGAACCCAAAAAATATACAAACATTACAAATGCATAACATGAAATTAAACACATATACACAAAATACAAATTAAATAAACTTCAATTAAGACATTGTAAACTTATCAATAGCATAGAAAATAGTATACATGATGTGGTCACAATAATCAAGTTAATGGTAATGAAACAATTTTTATGCGTTAAAAATCAACACTGTTTCTAAATGATTTAATGCAGTGATATGATATGGTGGTAGTAAGGTTATAGAGACGATTAAATATTAAAGAGAAAAATGGAAGATAAACCAAGGTGCAAAGATTGGGATGTTGAGATAACATACAGGTGGATCTAGAACTATTAAGGAGCATATCTTGGGGTGCAGTAAACCTATAGTGTAATAAAACTACGAGTATACTTACTTAGGACATATAGAGGGTAATCTATGGTCTGTATTACCCTCTATGCTTAGGATCTAGAAGAATAATGTTATTAAAAGTGTAATACTATGTTGTAGTACTAGTGTAATAACACTTAAGCAGTATTACACCAAGCGGGTAGTATAACTATATAAGAGGGTAGTAACTATAGGAGTGTAGTAACATCAGGATAATATCAACACTAGACTTGTAGTAACACCAGAAGAATAGTAACATTCGGAGTGGAGTAACACTGCGAATGTAATTGTGTTACGAGTGTAGTAGTTCTAGGAGTGAATAGTGACACTTGAAGTACAGCAGTACCGTCAATGTATCAATGTATAATAGCACTAGGAGCGTATAGTGACACTTGAAGCCCAAATGTACTGTAAGCGTAACACTAGTTGTATAGGCGTATAGATAGTTACACTAGGAGTGCTAAGCGTGCACGAGCAAGGTCACAAAAATAGGAGCACAGTAATGCTATTAGTGTAGCGCAGTTGTCATAAAACTAATATTTTACAAGAACTAGGGGAGCATTTACTTTTTTAAGAGCAACAAAATTTAAATTCTCAGGGTGGTGCACGGTATTGAGAGGAATCACCGATTTCCAGAGAAATGGAAATAGATGTGAAAAAGGAAAGTTTGGTAATGATGTTAGGATGGTTATTAATTTCATATCTTAATTTAAAAAATGATGAAAAATATTTAGTAAAATCACAATGGAGCAGTAACAATTATATATATATATATTTGGGTGAAGGGTTGATAGTAGTTGAGTAAAGGAAATAGAAGAAAAGATTGAAATGGTGAAGGAAGTAGAAGTATGGAATTGAAAGTAGTAGAGGTATTATTATTAGTAGTAGTATTAGTATTAGTAGTAGTATTAGTAGTAGTAGTAGTAGTAGTAGTAGTAGTAGTAGTAGTAGTAGTAGTATACAAATGCACTAGTGGTAGTAGTACTAATAGCAGTAGTGGTAGTAGTAGTAGTAGTAGTAGGAGTAGTAGTAGTAGTAGTAGTAGTAGTAGTAGTAGTAGAAGTAGTAGTGGTACTAGCAATAGTGGTAGTAGTAGTAGTAGTAGTAGTACATGTTGTATCTGATGAACAGGTGGAGGATATACGATAAGAACGTCAACATTTCTTCAGTACAAAAAGTTGACAAAGCAATTATAGTTCACGTATTGGCAAATGAAGGAAATAAATCAAAAGAACGATGTAGTGCATTTGTATACCCAGTCAATGTGACATATTAATCAAATCCTATTATCGTTATCATGAAACAATGGCGTATGCAGCACTGAACCTCTATTCAATATCGCTGTAGTGAAAAGAAAGAAAAACATATGCAGAGATGTCAAAAGAAATTCATTTTAATTATTACATATAAATCATACATATAAAATGATTATCTCCACTGACGAAGGCAGACAGAGGTCTCTGAAAATTCGGGACCATTTTTTAATTATTAAATAGGCTATACAAATTCTCTACATCGTTCTTTTTTGTTGTATACAAAATCATTAATGCAATTATTTAAAGTTTGTAACAAAATTTCGTTCAAATATTTAAAAAGAAATACATAATAATGAAAAAGCTGAAGTTAAAATGTATGTCACAACACAAAAGTATCATTAACCATCTTTATATTCATTTTCAATTTCCAGATTTCGTTTAATCAATTTGGATGTAAGTACATACATTATTCAAATAAAAATCTGATATTGGGATTATGAAAAAAAAATCATCAAGACTAAAGCCCCGGTCACATAGGACCCCGGAAGCAACACGATTCACCCCGACTCGTTGTTCTGAGTCAGTTAACTGTGAATTAACAAAGAGTCGGGGTGAATCGTGTTGCTTCCGGGGTCCTATGTGACCGGGGCTTTAAATTGTTGTACGACTTGTTAATATAGAATCAATAGAGTAAGCGGCACTGGACCTATATGAAATATCTCTGCAGTGAAGAGCAAATATATGTATGGTGAAATAAATTCATTTCAACTTCATATATTATACATATAAAAGAATAATCAGTTAAGTTCCTAATGTGAATAAAAACACAAATATTTACTTGAATTTTGTGCATTGCAAATAATCATGCCATTTGTGATTAACAAGTGGGTTTACTAATATATTCGTATTTATGCAGTTTTATTTTTGCAAACGGATATATGCACTTGATATTTCTTAAACTTGTGAACAATAATTGAACTAAAATATTTGGAACCCAGTTTGCATAAATCACTTGCCGTTATGTCAGGCAGGTCTAGTGTAAGCTTTCGGATTGTCAGAAACATCTCTTTATAAAATACGCATAAAATCTGCATTATAAGTAAGTCCACCTATTCACAGAAACATATATTGAGATTATATTTATTTACAAAATGGTGTGATAAAATTGGCAATCAATACAACAAAGAATACCAAAAAATCAGCAAAGAAAAATCATAATGCATCTGCAAAGGTGACATGACTTTGAAATAAAACGTTTGATAAGGATACATATTCAATAGCCCACTTTCGTAATGTATTCTAATTATATGCATGCTTTATTGTTAAACGAACAATGACAAACTATTTTTCAACTGCTATAAAATAATCTAATTTCACTAGAAGGGTTGTGGATAACATCAGTGGCTGTTACTAGGTTGACCAAGCTACAATGTTTGTCCAACAAGCAACGAACATTACGTACGATACTATTGCATTCTCATTTTTGACAGATGAATATGTAGTTTGTTTGGAGGAAATAAATAGAATAAATTTGAATACATCGCGAAATTGGTCAATTCTTTTTTGTTGTAAGTTAAAACAAATCTGGATTATATGTGATGACAACCAGATTATTTACTTGTGGCTAAGGAAATAAGTACAAGTAAATGTGAATATGAGTATGAATACGTCATAATAATACCGTAAGTCATGTAAGTTAAGATACATCAAGCGCGTATGCAGGGGTGTAGGCAGAGGGGGGGGNGGGCTCCCGTAAAATGTTTGTAATAAAAAAAAATAAGTACCCAATGCATGGGCGCAAAATATTGTGATAATCTTTTTTTTCTTTTTGGTTTGCATGTCAGACAATTTTGAAGCACATTCCACCCCCTTTTTTTGCACCCCGGCCAATATGCAATTTGATGTGGTCTAATTACAGCAAAGGATGAATAAAAGCTAAATAAATATCTTATTGAGAGTACATCGACACGAATAACAGGTATTATGCATTCTGCAAATTGAACAATTGAATAAAATTACATCGTTGGAGTAAACGGCAAAGTATATAGGGCCATTTCAAATATTACAACAGCCAGGATTTCGTATATCAAAGTAACTTAAGATATAAACAGAAATAAGACAATATTTGTATAATCACGTAGAAATCGAACACAAAGTAATAAGATGTGAATTACGTAAAGCAAATTTTAATACATTATTACGAATTATGACAATAAGAAAATTATGAATAGTATGAACGAATTAATGGAGACAACACTTTTTTTGCATCTAATTCTATTTACAAGTCAGTTAACAAAATAGTACAAAATATATTACACATTCTCTATATCACACAACGTCCATTTTATGTGATTTCATTCAATTTCATTAAAACAAGAGACGGGAGAATATGAAATACATCAACAATCATACTTTTGATCATGACAAGAGCTTTGGCTAAGTTGCTTGAAAATGTTTTTGGAAAAGATTTCTTTTGATATTGATGATACGTAAAATGGAAACTCGATTTGTTATGAAATTAATCAATTCTCATCAACGCATTAATGAATAGGATCAACGAAAATTCGAGGAACCTCCAACAATGTCACAAAAATCATAATTAATTCTTGGCCAAGAGCTACTTCCTTGGACGAGAATAACTGTTCTGACGAGTTTTGTGAGATTGCCTCTTGTACATTTTGGCGTAAGACATTTGTGACACCCAGCTGCCGCCCTGGACATAAATAATTGGTGTTCATTTTTAACACTTGATAGATGGATTTATGGAGTATCTAAAGCTGTGAACATCTTTTGATAATAATTTGAAATGCAATTTTGACAGACGTCTCAAAAGTGTATAGTTTTTATTAATAAACTGTACATTAATTGTCACTTTCCAGCTTATCTGCAAATGACATTCAACCATTCAGAGTTGGCTGAATATTTTCCCAACCAAATTCGATCGCCACACATATTTTCAGGCTTGCAGATATGTCCGCTCCTAACAAGATAATAATGGAACATGATGTGCATTTTAAGAGAATGGCCACCCCCCCCCCCAAAAAAAAAAAAATATATATATATATATAATAATAATCTGCACTCTGGTAGCTTTGGTTCCTCTTCGAGTGCTGTTAGTAAGCATGTGCATGTTTTTGAGTTGAAGTTCAACTGTGCCCGAAATGATGCTCAAGACATCCATTTCTGAATCCAGACGATGCCTTCAACAACGTCAACATCCGTCTCAAAGAAACACGTATATGCAACATAGCAGTCTCTGGTGATTCTGGAGGAGACATTGTATAATGACCGTTCCTGCAAACTTACACGTGTGAGATTACTCCAGTATTATTGGCCAGCAGGAAGAATGTCCAGCTGTGCAAGTCTGTTTGGTTAACGGGGACATTTTTGATCCCCTTGACGAGGGGACACGAATAATCTCAGGGTAAATCATTGCAGAATGTATCCCTTCCGTTACTAGTCAGTAGATCTTCATGGAAACAAGTAGACAAAACTAACATGCTACGAGTAGTTAGATTGGAACATCACCAAGCGTGTATCCATAGAATCAATCAAGATCACTGTGGCTCACTGGCAATGGGGTGCATGGTTCGTTCAGGTTGCAAATTCCACTAATGACACAAGGATAAGGATGGCAAAGCCTACTCTTATAGGGACATCCTGGACAGTTGGTTCCGAAGTGTTGGCAATGTGCATGCTGACACCTTTTATTTGCAAATATATGTGCAAAAATATTTGCAAAGAATGACTGGTATCAGTTCTTGCGCTGAATACTCGTACAATAATCAATCATTGGGCGCAAGAACCGATTCCAGTCATTCGATAAGAAAGATTTTATGAACGACTTTAAGAACGACTGATACCAGTTCTTGTACTGAATATACATATTATAAATCATTATCCACAAGAATGGATACCAGTCATTCGTAAGGTCGTTCATAAAATCTCTCTCATAGAGGGACGCACGAATGATGACCCCTTTGACATGTTTGAGTGAAATATGGGGAAGTGAGTGCAGGAAATGGTCGCCATTGGTGCATATCTCTACAAACAGCTTCATGAAACAAGTATACCTGGGCGGTGTTTCACCAAGTTACGAAAGAACGACTTTAAGAACGAATTGTAGAGAGACTGGTATCAGGTCTTGCGCTGAATACGCGTAACATTACGAATCCTTTCGCACAAAAAAGACACCATTCGTTCTTTCTCATCTTGGTGAAACACCGCCTTGGATTTCCTGAAAAGCTGAACAAAGAAAATTCCCCGATACCAGGGATGTGCACCTCCCTGGTGGCACAAAGGGCAAGTAGGAGACACCGGTAGTCCGCCCCTTCTCCCATTATGTTTTTGACAACCTAGTTCCTGGCAGGGATGGGTGTCTTTGACCGGGTCATAAACGGCAGGACAAATGCTCTAAAGATTTAACGTAAGTCCACAACTCTAATGCCAACATTAATATTAAGTATGGACACTCTGCATGGCATATAACATTCACTATACAACTTCCCATGCTATCAAATTGATAGTGAGAATATTACATGGGGTTCCACGAAATGAGCGCGAGGAAGTGATGGCATTGGACAAACGAAAATATAAACAGTTTTGTATTAAACAAAAAATTGAGATATTTTTACACTATACAGTTTTGTAAGATCATGGAAAATGACCCGAACTAAAATCAAGAAATATCCAGGACAAGGAGACTGTGATAATTGCTTATCCCAATTTCTATGTCATGGACAATTTTATTGACCAGAAATCTTGCCAAAAGTCAAGTTGGCGAAATGTCACAGATCGTGATATGGCAAACTCTAGGAACTATATAGCCCTACCAGAGAAAAAACACTGCATGAATTCCAACCAGTATACATAAGTCAAATAGATACTAAAGTGATATGGGTATAAACATGCTAGGTCTAAGATAGGTCTAAGCTCGATCTAAGCTAGGTCTAAGCTAGGTCTGAGCTCGGTCTAAGCTCGGTCTAAGCTAGGTCTAAGCTAGGACTAAAACAAGAAATAATTAGTAACATACCCGATCTAATACAACAAGCCATTAGTCACATGACCCGATCTGTAACATTTACATTTGGATTCAAGCAAGGTGAAACAAGCGCTTACTTCACTCTTCTTGAAGGTAAGTTTTAATGGACAACGGACTTGACAAGTTCCATAACAATAAGCGTAAAAGAAAAAAATAGACACATCTGGTCGTCTGCTTATAGGCTTTGAGGAATATTCATTCAGTGTTACTCAACCATCAATATTTCCTTTTGTGTAGCATTACTTACTAGCGCTCATAACCACATTAAATTATTAATATTATCAGTATCATTTTAGTGTTGCAATTTTGTATACCATTATTTTATGAGCTGTTTACCCCTATTATTCGTTATTCCATTAACTAGAAATATTAGAGAAAATTAAAGATATGTGACATAAAACCCGAAAAGTTATTAAAAGATATTCTTCAGTTTTTCACTTTGTTCTATATCTCACCCTCTTTTACATGATAGGCCTACTTAATTCTTCTTAAAAGCGTCATATTTCCTACAAAATCGGTTTTTAAATGTCGAAAAATAAGCTTAAACAACAATAATCCGAAAGAAAAAAAGATTGTTTTGCCTTGAGAAAGCTAGTTGATATTTTTGATCTTCAGGTTGTTACCCTGCGTGTTCCTTTGGCAAAGTTGATCTTGTCATTGATGACTTAAACAAAGACAACCCTGGTCACTTAAAGATCACAGCGAGAAAAGGAAATAAATGGGGACATTGCATCTCCTGTTTGCCCTCTGTGCAAGGGAATTCTCTTTGCGTGGATTTTCAAGAACTTAGGCGCTAACATGGACCTTGCTAACATTTCGGTACTAAGGGCTCTCCAGGATATCTCAAAGGAATAGGCGTTGCCATCTTATCCGTGTCTTACCGGTAGAATTTGCAACCTGAACAAACCATGCACCTCATTGTCAGTGAACCTGTGATCTTGATTGATTCAATGGATACGTGTTTGGTGATGTTCCAATCTAACTACTCGTAGCATGTTAGTGTCGTCTATAGTTGTTTCCAAGAAGATCTACTGACTAGCAACGGAAGGGACACATTCTGCAAGGGTTCACCCTGCGAATGTTCGTGTCCCCTCGTCAAGGGGATCGAGAATGTCCCCGTTAACTGAACAGACATGAACAGCATGATATTCTGCCTACTGGCCATTCACACTGGAGAAATCTCCCACGTGTAAATTTTTGGGAAAGGTCAGTATACGACATCTTCTCCAGAATCAGCAGAGACTGGCATGTTGCATATTCGTGTTGCTTTGGGACAGATGTTGACATTGCTGAATGTATCATCTGGATTTGAAAATGGATGTCTTGAGCATCACTTCTGACACAGATGAACATCCACTCAATGACATGCACACGCTTACTGACCACACTCGACGAGGGATCAAAAATATCAATCAGTGTTGACTTCTTTAGTTTGTTCATTCTCCAGAAATGCAGTTCTTGGTGCTTAACTATCTTGTTACAAGGAGACATTCCTAGAAAGACATGTACCAATTTTGTTTGCAATAATTCCATATAATCTCAATAATGTATACAATTATTTGAAAGGTGATAGACTAGTAACTACATCAATTGAATGGAAAAATATATCTGTTATCACCATGAATCATGCATCAATTTCCGTGATTTATTAGCTAATTAACTTGCGTAAAAACAAACGACTAGTTTATATCATTTTCTCATCCTACATATATATTCAATAATATGACCAGTAATGAATTCATATCACTGTAATTTTATCTACTAAATTACGTGATGATACACATATTTTAAAAGCCTTAAATACAGGAGGAAGAATGCATCAATTATAATTATCTAATTTCATATTTTTCTTAATGATAATTCTTTTCAAACCTCATGAAACATCCTAACTGCATTTGCTCGTCGCAAATTTGGTCTCAAAAGTTGAGCGAGACTTGGAACAGAACAGTCACAACATTTCATGGCATAAACTTTTGAATGGGGGGTTTTACCGATTGATGTAAATTTTATGCATTTTATTTCAGACGTCTCGAGATAATGTCAAGAAGGGGGAGGAGCTAATACTCCTTTTTAGATTATGGGTAAGGCTCAGTGACATATTTTGTAGAAATGCCAATGCCAAATTAAGTTATTATTATCATTATTAATATTATTATCATAATCATTATCATCATTGTGCTCATTTACCATGTTTACTTGGATGTAATGATCCATCGCGACGCGTCTGTACCTTCATGCTACATCTCTTGATGGTAATCCCGTGGAGCTCTGCAGCTTTTCAGATTCTGATCATCACGATTGTTGGCTTGGTGTCGCTCGCTTGATGGCAACTAAGCGGACCTCTGAAGCTCTGCTGATTCTGATCTCTACAATTGTCCGCTTGGCGCCTGCCCTCTTGGGGAAACTAGCAGACTTGATTCCTTGGCATTTCTTGGCGGGAGACTGCCTCAGAAACAGATAACCTCCGCTGAGTGTCTAGTCGCGCTCATCTGCCCTCCGCATCACTTCGGCGTCTTTCAGGAACGGCTCCCGGAGTCTTGGTAAACTTATCGACTATTAAATCAAAAGGAAATAATAATAATGGTAATCATGATAATGATGATAATAGTATGCACAATTATAATAATAATAGTAATAATAATAATAACAATAATAATGATCATACAATTTTTTTCTTCTATGGCACTTTTTCCATATGGCCCAAAGCGCCCTAAGAATATTATATTTAATACCCCAGTCCAAGGATCGACCGCACCTAGTGCGTTTCCTTAGCTTTTTAAGGAACTTCCACAGTGTCAGCCTATAAGGTAGAGTGGCGACGACAATCTTCGTATCTTCATATTCTCATCATCCTATTACCAGGTACCCATTTAAACATAAGAGGGTCGGTTATAAGGCAAATATTAGTAATGGCTGGGACGCAGAAATTGATGTGAAACGAGCTAATATTAAAAATATGCTTTACATTCCTGATAATATCTGAGCAAATTTAGAAGATTACAGCGTATTGTTCTAGCGTATTTTAGTTTGAAAATATCAATTAGCCATTATTAATGCAGAGCACTAGAGGAACTGATCGTCAGCCGACACTGGACAAAGTAAATGGAGATTCCGGTGGTATTGTGTATTGACCGTGAATTCAAATTTTGCACGCGATGTGCTGTTGAAGAGAGCGACGCGTGTCGTCATTTTATTGCGTGACAATTAAGCCATTTTGGGAAAGATCACCCTCTTTTCGACAGTTTGCAAAAGGGGAGAAAAATAGAGGGGGTACTTGTGGAAGTTTTTCTCATTTCTGGGTTGATTTTATTCAAACAATCTATGATCTAATTTGTTACTGAAAAACTTATGGTTTGAAGTTTTAAAAAATCATGGTAATATACTACAGCTCACTAAGTAGTTAAATATGTGAACCGCCGTCTATCCCCAAACTATAAATTTAGACATCGTTTTTTTTTAATATATGCATCAAGAAAGCTCACCTCGTTGCATGAAGTACAGCTCGTCGGCGTCGTGGTGATGTCTCCTGAAAATGTTAATGGTGTCCGATCTCTCCTGGACATGACAGCGGACTGAAATAAAAGCATAACGCAGATTAATTCGTTAGTATCATATACCCTTGCCCCCCCCCCCCCCCCCCCCCCCCCCATGCATTTAGGACCTGATCCTATGACCCAATGTGTCATTCTACATGATATTTTTGTATTACGGCAGATGTTATCTGTAGAAGATTTTGCTTTAAGGTCCACAGGTTCCATGTTATGACGATCTCTACAATGCACAGACCAAATTCATGGCACCTATGAACGCCCATACATATTCAAAATGACCGCTTGTATACATTATAATTTGGTCTAATCATGGGCTGAAATAGGGATTAAAATTACAAACATTTTTTGTGTGCAAAAATCATTCTAACAGAGTTCAAAACACACAAACAAATTGAGACATTCTTCACATGAGTGATGCTTTTCTAAAAATGTAAATTTTAGCTCCAGCTTCCTTCGGAGATATGTATGGGGCATGGTACATGTTTGAATGGTTATGGTGTCTGTCTTTGTAGAAAAGAAAACAATATGTTGAATTCTTAAAACAAGTCTTCTGAAAGATAACTGTTCATGACAGACCCAGTCATTAACTCACACATAAACACACATACATGTACACAAATATACCCACATACATTCACAGACAAACACGCACAAAACGAACACACACACAAACACATTCTTGTACTTGTACTTGTAGATTTCCTTCCTCCCAATCCTCCCGTATGCGGAGATCGGCGATAAATCGCAGTTGTGTCGAATCAGTCGTTATGAGGTCGCATCGCACAAAAAACAGCATTATACCGCACAAAAACACATGCCCATGCGTATAAACCATCACACACACATATACGCACATAAAAAACAAACAGACAACAAAAAACTCATAGACATAACTCAAATCGCTCATAGTCCAAGTCTGCAAGGGACCATTGACACGATACCTGACTAAGCTAACTGACTGTTTCTGTCCCTCCGTTGCTTTCGGAGTCTGTCGGAGATCATCCCATGATGGTCCCAGATTTCCACATTCCATGTGAATGGACTGCAACCATGACGGACACCATTTTCCACAAACCCATGAGAATGCCACGTTGTGACACGATAATTACACAACCTCTTTTTTGCACGGCTTTTACACTCTATTTACACATCAAATATCCATAACATGTATAAATGTATACTCACTTCTTGATGTAAACCATTAGGACTGATCTCGCAGCATTGGAAAACTATACAAAACATAATACGGCTTGTCTACTAACAGAGAGTATGCAGTTCAGACGAGTTAAGACGGTTTGCAGTCGACGTGTTGAGATTACGTTTCCATTTGACGCCGTCGATCACGTGGTTCATACACGATTGTCCAATCTCCAAGGTCTGGGTCAACACAGGCTACTTGTCGTACAAACAGCCGGTTTTTTAAATTTCCGGTTATGCAATCCATTATTCAGTGTAAAACGCCTGATATTTACAAGCCGGAGGCCAACCCGATCCCTTGGCGCTAATCTACGCCAACGTAGTTTAGAACTTATCAACAAGAAGTGGAATCAACAACTCCACATTTTCACGGATGGCTCGAAAAGTCCAATTAATGGAACGGCCTCGGCCTCATTCTTTGTGCCGGCTTTCAAATATCACCAGTCTAAGCGGTTAACAGATCACACATCCTCATTCGGAACAGAATTAGCCGCAATAGCACTTGCACTATACTGGCTCGAAACTATTGATATCTACGTAGGGATTGTAATACTCTCTGACTCACTTAGCGCCTTATTGGCCATAAGAGAACAGAAAGACTTGGCTATAATAAAAGAAATATCTTTCCTCATCACAACGCTTAATTACCAAGGAAAGGTAATTAACCTAGAATGGATCCCCGGTCACTGCGGAATATTTGGCAACGAAATGGCAGATTTCTATGCCAAAGCAGCACTGGGAGATAATATCACCATCAACAACAAGCTATCCTTATCGGAATATAAAAATATAATACATAGCAAGTATATCCACATTTGGCAAGA
>BQKZ01001076.1:144686-155302 GCA_036244855.1 Temnopleurus reevesii
GTACCCCAAAGTGAGCTGGACTGTCTGTACCCGAGTGACATAGGAAACATGGTTTCTGAGAAGCTCTCGAAACGCACCTCGAGCGGGCTTGTCAGGACGGTACCGTTTAGTCCTGGCAGTTTACAGTGAACTGGCAGGGTATCTGGTATCTGTAAATTTTAGTTTAGGATCCTTATTATCCAATTTTCTCGTTACTGATTAAAAAATATGTATGTCAAAAAATTGCAAAGATAAAAACAAATTATTTGTATGTATACATATTTAAAAAGTTATATAAATATGAAATTTTATGGCGAAAATAGTCAATGATGACTGATTGCCAACCAAATCAAACGAAGAAGAAGAAGAAGCGCGTCCCGTTGTGATTGTAATATACGACTTTCATAGTTTATTCAAATTGTATGTAAGCTTCTTTGTAAAACGCACAATTGACAAACCATTTATTCACCCAATATAAAATAATGAAATTTAAATAAAAGGAATGTGGATTGCATGCATTGACTGTTTCTAGGTTTGTCAAGATACAATTGTTGTCCAACCTAGCAACGTTAATGTATGCAAGTAGCATTCTGACTATCTTACTCTTGACAGTTCGTCTCAGTAGGGCAAACGTGAATGAATTTCAATACATTTTGAATACAAGTTGCCTATTTGTCAAAAGGCAGGTTTACTCCAAGATGCACATTTTACGCATTCTTTGTAATTATAAAAAGGTTGTTCTTGAAAATTACAGCGCTTACACATGGCTTGCCTGACGTAGCAACGAGTAATCAATGCAAAATTGGATTAAAAGTATTGCAGTACATTTGCTATAGTAACAGGTTTAAGTAATACCATATTCGTTGAAAAGAGACGTGCATAATATTTTTTGTTACCACAAACTGCGGTACTACCGTTCATGGACAGCTTATTGAGCTGCTTTTTGAGCGCCACATCTGTTGTATTTTGTTCGAGATTAATTTATTTTAAAAAATTATTGTACTCTATATAAAGTAGGGTTCATACTTGAGGCCGAAACCTTGGGGTTCCAAAAACTACGACCATCTTACAGATTAAGCTTATCATGCTTATACGTGCAGCGGAAATGTGAGTTGTTCAGCTCGCCAAGGCGCCTCGTCTGGGCCGAAAAGGCAAGAAGGCAACTAGTTGTGCTAGCTCACCTTGGCGTCTTGTCTTGGACAAGAAGGTGAGAATGTGACTTGTATAAACTAGCCTTTGCTCTGCACGCATAAGCTTCCGTAGGACTGTCGTAGTTTCTGAAAGCTTACGGTTTGGGCTTTAAGTGTAAACCCTACCTGGCGAAGAGGTGCTCCTCAATTTGAACATGATATATATAAAAACAACGGCTAAAAGTGTGGTCACACCGGCCGAGCGGAGCTGTAGCGGTCCTTTTAGCGGTAGGGATTTAGTCTGCAAGGACAGACCCTAGGCTTTCGGTGTTTGCATGCGCAGAGCGTGATACAGGGCCTACGCATGCAAACACTGAACGCCTAGGGTCTTTCCTTGCAGACTAAATCCCTACCGCTGAAGGACCGCTACAGCTCCGCTCGGCCAGTGTGACCACACCTTAAATATCATTTTTGAAGACGCATCAATTGGAATAAAATACTATTTATTTAAAATGCATATTACAAAATTACTCACGGTTTTTCAACAAAACAAAACAAAACAACATATTTGCACAAAAAGAACAATATAAACGTAAATGTAATTGTATATGTAGGTGTAGACACGCACATGATTAAATATTTATATTGTATATACGGTTTATAAATAACAACGTGCTTGGTTGTGTGTCATAAAGTTGTTCTACTCCTGGTTCTACGAATGACTGGTGACCACTTCCTGCACTTAACTTCTGTCGCTAAATTGCACCTGAGAAAGGATCATCAGTCGTTCGTAGAGTCGTGCACATGTCTACGCACAGCTGTACAACAAAGGATTAGTCAGCCAAAATTTCATAGTGAAAATATGAAAAACTGACTACCCCATGTCTTACTTTCTCCAATTATTCAAATTTATGATTTTGAACAAAAAATGGGATGGTGAATATTCAGCCGATATACACAATTACGAATATAAGACACATTTGCAAGAAAGAAGGCACTGACTCATACAACATATCAAACAATAAATAAGATTGATATACATTTTTTTCTTCATTTCATCTTCCCATATCCGTCTCCGAAAAGAGCAACTTCTAAATTAATATTGAATAGGCCACTTTCGTAATGTCTTCAAATTTATTTACGTTTGCCCCAAGACGAACTATGTATTTAGTCGTCAGAAAATAATGAGAGTACAATAATCAGAATGACCCTTGCATACATTCACGGTGCTAGGTTGGACAAACATTGTAGCTTGACCAACCTAGCAACAACCACTGCATGCTTTCCGGATTCCTACTATTGAAAAATGATTATTTAATATCAGGTGAACAAATAGTTTTCAATTGTGCGTTTGACAAAGGAGTGTGCATTAAATTTAAATACATTATGAAAGTGGTCTATTCTTTTATATAATTCCATCTCCTACATTTCCGCGTCAGTTTGACCCGGTCGAAGCCCCGGTCACATAGGACCCCGGAAGCAACACGATTCACCCCGACTCTTTGTTAATTCACACTTAACTGCCTCAGAACAACGAGTCGGGGTGAATCGTGTTGCCTCCGGGGTCATATGTGGCCGGGGCTTTAACGACTCGTTTTGGGGCCCCAAATTCGTTCCTAGTCAACAAATTGCCAGTAATTGAGATGGATGTGTCCACATCAAGATAAGATTATATACTCGTGTTAAATCTGTGTTATTCCGGGTCTTTTATCTTTTAAAATGCATTTTAAGCCCATAAATTTACTTTCTGATTAACCCGACCGCGAAATATTAAGAACATATGATTTTTGTTCTGATGATAAGTTATACAATAAAATGATTACATTTTTGACGTATAATTGGAAACTTTGTTACTTAACACTTGGCCAAATACTTTCCATGCAACTGTTCGTTAAAATATACCCAAGAGGGGTCTGTAACGTAAAATATATGATAAATGGTGTAATTTATCTTATCTATTTGGTACACATTTTGCCATAGGCATAGGAATCATTTTATAATTAAGTTGTCATAGAATTATTAGAACAAGAAATATTAGAATATGAAAATTGAGCAAAGAAAAAAGGGGCTCTATCGGGATTCGAACCCGATACCTCTGGATTGCTAGACTAGCGCTCTACAATTAAGTTATCATTAGTTTTATTGCACCTTTATGTTACAGGGTCCCAGGAGAGATCTTTCTCATGTTGGTTGAAATTTGACCTGGGAAGTGTTTCACCAAGATAAGAAAGACTCTACGCACGACTTTACGTTCGACTGGTATCCCTTCTTGCGCGCAATGGTTCACACTATTACGCGCATTCAGCGGAAGAACTGATACCAGTCGAACGTCAAGTCGTGCGTAACTTTAAGAATGACTTGGTGAAACACCGCCCTGGTAGATTTACTAAATATAAAACACACAACTTTGTGATTTTTTTTCTAACCAAAAGTTGTATGAACAGTTTGTTTTACAACCTTTTAAAGCCCAAATAAAGTTCTTGTATTAGATGAACAAATGTGAATCAAAATCTTTAGATCTTTTAATCTTGATCCCCACCCATATTTGCATTCTTCTACTTTCATTGCTATTCGTTTTCTATTTGTACATGTAATCTTATATGTATGTATTTTCTATCTTGTACATGTTTGTATTTTGTATGCATTTTATGAGTGAAATAAATATTGAATTGAATTGAATTGAATTGAATTGAATTGAAAAAATTGAATTGAATTCTGTATACGGGATGTTTATCATGACATATGTATCTTACAAAAATGAAATTTATATGCGGCACGATAGGCGACAATGCGTGACAGAAACACACGATGATAAACAATGATTTAACAAATATTCTAATTAAAGAAAAAGTAATACGTGGTCACATAAATAGAACCAGATGGTAGGCTATTTATGAATTCTTTGAGAAGTTTTCAACTCGATGAAAAATACATACATCAAAACAGATAGGTCTTGAAGAGATGAAGTGTAAACTTGATTTACGATAAATAAATTATGTCTGAAACCGATCCTTCATATGGTGACTTTCGTTAGACATCGCAAGCCCTATTTCTGAGAATTCGCACAGGTTTGGGATGCCTGTAAGGCCGACACACATCTTTACGTTTTGAGCCTGCGTCGGCCCAGCGTTTTTGTATATTAAAAACGCTCACTGGACGAACAGCATACGCGGATCAGACGATGGACTGACGTTCGGCTTGCACTCAAGAAGCGTACGCCGAACATAAGTCCACCGTATCACCTGTGTCTTTATGCTGGGCAGACGCAGGCTAAAAAACGCAAGGGTGTAAGCCGGCCTTTAGATAGCCTTTTGACAAGGCCTTCGACTTTGGACTTCCCCCTCGACGGCGATATGGAGTCCCCAATAACAGCGCGAGCGCAGCGAGCGCCATCTTGCGTTAGCATTTAGACCGACATGATTACAGTATATCACCTAAATGAGTTTACATGTGGGTTTGTATGCGAACAAAACCACTGAAGTGTTATTCATTGTCTGATGATGCAATGTCTTTCTGAATATCAATATCAATGTCATGATCGTCCAGTAAAGTAATCGACTCCGTACACAAATAGTTTTCTTCGCCCTCTATCCCCGACCGATTCGTCGTCGCCCCCGCCCTCCTTTCCGCCGACGGTAAGTCCCCTAACGACATCGACAACGCTCGAAATGCATGAAGTAGAAAGATCCCAGATACGATGACGCCGAAACCGTCTACGACACCGAAGACATCAGCCGTGGTCATCGATCTCCAGTCTTCGTAGAGGACCGACGACGCGATGAGGACGCTGCCGGTGAAGAAGACGTAATAGATGGGCGTGACGACGGCGGTGTTGAAGATATCGAGGGCTTTGTTGAGATAGTGCATCTGGATGGTGATGAAGACGACCATGAGGATGATGAGCATCCACGTCAACGAGTACGCGAACGTGTTGGTGCCTTCGAAGAACTGGACCATGGCGATGCCGACGCCCTTGCATGCCATGACGGTGAGGGACCCGATCAGGGAACAGATGAGGATGTAGACAAGGACGTTGGAGCGACCCCAGCGGGGGCCGATGGCGAAGACGAGGACGAGACTGCCGGCGACCACGAGACATACGTAGATCAAGAAAGCTGTAGGGGTGAATGAGATGAGAAAGAAATATACAAATAAAAGTAAATGAAAACGTAAGTAAATGTGTAAACAGTATTCTGAGTGCAAAAAAAGGAAGTTTCGTTGATTTAAAGGGTTATAGGTGTTCTCGTAAAGATAATTTTGTCAAGGTGTGTTAAGATATTACTCTCTTCAAGTTGGCCGACGTAACGTCGGGATAACACCTCAATGAGAATGTCAAATTGTCAGAAAAATGGTCTCTTAAAATACAGGATTGGTACTCGGTCAGCCGGGGGTTGATGCCATAGGCGACATATTTTCGCAAAACAATTTGTTGTGCTTCAGGCCTAATTCGACATCACCCCCCTAAAAGATGTCGAGTATGACAACCTACGTGGTGATCGGAGCTGGATTCAGGCTACACTAAGATAAAGTTCTTGTATCAAATTGTTGTAAACATTGAACGGATGGGGTAGGGGCAGGGTCTAGGGTGACGGGGTGTGATAAATTATCGCGGTATAATACTCATCGGCAGGTACGTGTAAGATGATCACGACATTGTATAAATTTGACGATTTAAAGCCACGTTTAGATGTTTGATTGAACACTGGACATTCTATTGAAAAGGCTACAACGTTGACTCGAATAATCGAGAGCAGTAATAATCTTTTAATTCAGGCTGCATTAAAATAAAGTTCATACATTAAATTGCTTTAAATACTGAGCTAATGGGGTAGGGTGGGCTCAGTATATATATGTAGATTGGCATATTGTAGAGGCGGGGTGCGTTAATTGTGATAGATTTTTCTAAATATGTTTCGTGCATTAATTGCGACATCCAGTCAATCGACATCATCACCCTACACGATGTCAAGCGTGACAACTTACGTGGTGATCGAAGCTGGATTGCCAGCCACTGTATCGTGTGATAAGACTCATCAGCGGGCACGTGTAGAATGATCACGACCGATCCCATGATGCATAGCAAACAACCGATCTTCCCGAGAATGTTGAGGGTCTCGTTCAGGCAATATGATGATAGTACAGCTCTGAAACGAAAAGACATTATTTTATTGATAGTATGATATATATGAATTTGAGCTCAACAATTAAAAATGATTGAATGACTTTGAATAGATATGTACCATGTCTGAAAATGCAACAACAACAACAACAACAACAACAAACAAGAACATGTAGGATGACCATGCTCAATTATCCAATGTTTCTGGAAAATGATAAGGATGATGAAATACGGTCAGTGCCCTCTATATTGCGATGCATTAGTTATGTTATAAACATTTTTATGATTTTCTTTGTACATACTTATATATGTCTGTTGTTATCTCTTTGAATATGGACAATAAAATTGGTGCAAAAAACACCTCTTCAGCAACACCCCATCCCCAACCCTTATCGGAAAATTCTGGACCCACCCTTGTGTGATGAAGGGTTTCAAACTTGACCTCTGTGACGTGAAGACAGAATGAAAAACATCAACACTGACCAACGAAAAAGACGTTCTAGCGCCATCTTTTGACGTAATTGTTTTGGTGAATTATTGTTCATTATTGATGCTGATGAATTTCCCTCTTGTTTAGGTCATTGATATTTCCTTCTTTTTCAAAACCATTAACAAATATCTCATCTGAACATAAATAATGATATTGCAGGGGCCGCGAATCGTTTTGAAAAGTGGAAGGGCTGAAAGTGGAGGCGCTGTGTAATACAAAGTGTGCACTGAGGTGTGCACGCATTTACTTTATAAAAAAATGTGTGGGTGGGGGGGGGGGGGGGGGGGGGGGNGATCATTTTCTTAAATACAAGTGATCTTGAAAAGACGAATTCACCATGTTCAACATATAAAAAAGCAAGTCTGGACCAATTACAGGAGAATGTTTTTTTTCTTTTTTTAATCCATGATGATAATTATGATATACTGCGAAGACAAAGTCACTTACGATATGATGACACTGAGTGCCCCAAGCGGAGTGACGAGAGTTGCAGGAGCGAAAGCATAAGCCATGAAGTTACACAGCTCCCCAAGACCCACTGTCAGAAAAAAAAAACAGAAGGAAAAGAAGTTACAATGGCATAAAAAGAAATTTAAAAAAAAGTTTTAAGCAAACTACATTATTTTTCTCCATTCAACTACTTTATATAGTGATGTAAAAGCCGACTCACAAATTTTCGTATTTAGTCTTTGACGCATAAAGACGCAGGTTGTATGATAGACTAACGTTCGGCGTACGCTCCTTGAGCGTCAGCCGATCGTCAGTCCATCGTCTGATCAGCGTATATTGTGCATTCAAGGAGCGCTTTGATTTTCAAAAAAAAACGCTCGGCAGACGCAGGCTAAACACACAAAGGTGTGAGTCGGCCTCAAAGTAGAAAAATAAGGTTTGGCGACAGATTGGGCCCTCACAACAATATATAATGCAAAATATTACAAAAAATATAGACATCGGGTATCAAAGAAATGTTCGGGATCCAAGGAAATTGCGACGATTTTAAATACATAGACTGCGGAACATCGCTGGCCCATTTTCTTCTCTACCAATCTCCTCCCCTCCCCTTGGAAGTGAAAACCCTTTATAGTTGGCCCCCTATATTGACAAATCCTTGGTCCGCCACGGGTGGGGCGGGGTGTCGACTTCGGTCATGTCTGTTTCTTTACACCCTCTATGACCTCACTCCAAGATGCATTAAGTTGATCGTGTCATTTTCATCTGGACAACATGGTGAGACTTGGTTTGATAAAAGCACGATTTCATCGGGGTCCAGCATATAGCACTCCAAAAAGATATGACAAAAATGAAAAGTTTGACCAGACGAAATCAGGAGCTGATTGGCTTCACAGTGGAACGACAGGGGCGAATCCATCATTTTTCAATGGAATTCAATAAATTCAAATTTAAAACAAAAATATAACAAACACGGGGATAGTGATTGAGACGAAAATGTCCTGGCAAACAAAACTCTCATTTATTTTTCCCTCGCCGATGCCTTCTCATACTGGTAAATTGCCATCTCGTCCAATGACCGTTTCGTCCAAACGCGCTTCATCCAACATTACTTCGTCTATAAACATTTCGTCCAATAAACATTTCGTCCAATTGCCGCTTTGTCCAATGACTAATTCGTCCAATATCCCTTTCGTCCAATAGCCATTTCGTCAAATAACCATATGGTCCATCTTCATTTTGTCCAATTGCCTATTCGTCCAATCATCATGTGGTCTAGTCCTACTTCGTCCAATTAACGCTTTGTTTGGTGTCATTTTGTCCAATCATCAGATTGTCCAGATTAGACGAATTTATGTTAGCCCATATGGCTATTGGACGAATTGATTATTGGACCAAACGTTAATGGACGAAATGGCTATTGGACGAACAGGATATTGGACTAACTGGTTATTGGACAAAGCGGCTATTAGACGAAATGTATATTGGAAAAAAAAAACGGTAATTGGACGACCTAATGTTAGACGTAGCGCCTTTGAACGAAACGGTCATTAGACGAGATGGCATTAGACGAGATGGGGATAAACCCTCATATTGCATGGTCAAACAAAAGTAAATGGGGGTGGGGCTCAATAGACGAAGCACCTTTGGGCTCCCTGCATCCCTATATAGGGACTGGTATGCTCCCGTTGTGAAGTCATTTTACCAAATAAAAGTAAGTGAAATAACTGACCCAAAATCTGATTCCACTTATTTTAGGTAGGCCTAAATTGTTGATTTTGCATTGATAAAGCAAGGCGATGGGAATTCCCATCCCCTGGTTAAAGAACTCATTTTTATTCAGCGGATGTTTTTTTTTTGCTGTGTATATCCGTGAACCATCTTCATTTTGCCATTCTGCCCTCAATATGAATTGAAAAAAAAAATAGTACAAAGTCAATTCTTCGAAATCTCAGACAAATAAACCTAAAGCTTACAATGCAAATTATGTGCAAATATTGCGATTCGTGACCAATGATTTGAATAAAAAATATATATATGATATAAAAAGTGAAAAAGAGCTTACATTATAGTCAGTGGGAGAGGTGGGCATCGTACAAACAATAGATAAAGGAAACTTACATAAAAAGAATCCAGCCCACCACATCCATTCCTTTAGATATGCATGGCCTCCATCACCTGTATCGTTTGAAAGCAAATTTGCAAAATCATGATCAGGATGACGAAATAAGCAAAATTATGTTGAGCATTTTTTCCAAAAATTTTAGGTAATTTTTTCTTGCGAAGACGTCTTAACTCATCGTGACTAACTCATCGTGACTAACTCATAGACCCGAGCTATTCAAAAGTTAAACCAAGAGTCTAAAGAACAATGACTTAGACCTGGGTTAAGTTAAACCTCGCTATCGGAATACGGGCCGATGTGTCTATGTTAACATGATCGCCCAAGAAGTTAAGATGTCTTGTAAATAAAGGCAATACCGATCAACTGGCCCCAGGTATCCATTCTCCCTCCCTTTAAAATATTTGGGTCAGGACCTAATTATTTTGTTTAAGACGGGGCGTGGTGAGATTGGCCGTGGAAATATTCTGCGCCCCCCCCCCCCCCCCTGGTATGACCTGGCTTCACAGACACACACTAACACCAACATATACACATATACACAGACAGACATACACACAATGGTGTTATGCATGCATTCTGCTCTCCTGGTATGACCTGACTTTACGTACACACATACATTATAAACCAACATATAGACAGACATATACACACTCGTGGACAATTACATGCACACACATACAAACACACACACACACACGCGTAAACACACACAAACACACACAGACACACACACACACGTACACCGGGTAAATACACACAAACACACACACACAAACCAAATACACACATACACAAACATACACACAAACAACGCACACATGCGTTAATAACATACAAACATACATGCACTATATGCATATATAATTTCCTAATGACAGGACATCACATAACATTCTGCTGACATAGATTGAATTAATGCTGTAATTATAATGACTAGTTGCATTTATGATTGACAACAGTAGCAATGCCTATCTTGTTCGCAGTTTTGTCTTAAATATTTTATATTTTGTAGTAAAGCATCTTTATTTTCCAGCAACAAAGGCCTATACCTGCAGTCAATATTACCCCCCCCCCCCCACAAAAAAAAAAAAAAAACACTTACTGAAAGATATTATAAATGTGTATATACTTTCTAAAAGTTTTGTTCGCTGGTCAGAAACGCTCTATTCACATTTTCCAGTCCAATAGGCGGGTTTACTAATAGATGCAAATTTTATGCATACCTCTAACACAAAGGTTGTTCTTGACAACCCGAAAGCTTGCCCGAGGCTTGCCCGATATAGCAACAAGTAATGTATGCAAACTGGATTCCAAGTATTATAG
>BQKZ01001077.1:43941-56360 GCA_036244855.1 Temnopleurus reevesii
CCCCCCCCCCCCTCCTCCCGCATTTAGGGTAAAATCATTTTATTATGAATGTGATATGCCAACAAATCCGGAAGAACCCTTCCCTAGTACTAAGGTTTCTCAATTTTTGCGATTCAATAAATTTTATTCATTCGCCCCCCCCCCCTTGAATTATGTTTACTTCTTAAATCTGGAATCAGAAGAGTTCGGTCAGACGTTCAAAAACATTGTCCAATTGATGAACATGCCGATTATCCGTTCTATCGATGCCAATTAATAATCATGTTTGTTTGAAAAAAAAAATATTAACTATATATAAATTGTTACGATTTTCCCCACACAGGAATGATGTCATTTCGTGTCTGTCATCGATTCGGCCTCTCCTATTTGGCGGGAAAGGCCGTCCACGCTACCATACAATCGATCGTGATCGTCCTGGTTGGAGTCGGTGTGCACGCCGCGTTCGTCTGCAAAGACACGCAAGGACCAGAAAAGGCGGGAAAAGATCTGTATTCATTACACAGCTGGATGGGACTGGCAACAATTATTGTTTTCTTTGGGCAGGTATGTAGTGGGGGATTTTATCCTGTTTTGTGTGTAGGAAGCGAAGGAAAAAGCCTTCATAATTCCCTCCCGCTTTCCGAATTATTGTTATTATATTATTATTATTATTATTTATTCGGCAAATTCAAAACAAAACAATTACAGTATAAGTAAAGGATACAAAGATAAAAGAACTAGGTAAATGAATAATTAATTAAGACCATCAGTTGGTTGAGAGGGCTGTCGGGCCATGGAAAAAGAGAACTTAATCTCCATAACCCGCAGGTTTTCCATCCCAACCTATCAAACCAAATGCTGGTAAATACAGACATTAATATAGAATACATTAGGAATAAAATGTGAGCAGTAAATACTGTGAGCAGTATTGTGTACATCTTACTTTCGGTTTGTCCTTCCCATCAGATGAGACCTCGTTTTAATATATAATCTACGAAAGCGGCTTCCACTAAACTAGTTTATAAAGCAGGTTCGGAAGGCCAGTTGTGTCCCGTTGAAATCTACAGGCCCACGAAGTGGATTTTAAGCCCACTTCGCGAAAAATGGCTATGTTGTTAGGCGACGGATATTTAGCTGGTCAGTTCCTCCCGCGACCCTGGATTAGCTCTTCCATTGACTACACGTACAACTCTTGTGAGCGCTTCAATGTCACATGAAGGATAAATCACTTCAGGCCGCTTCACGGGTCTCGAACGTTCAAATTACCGTCTGAAACTGGCTCCAGGTCACGAAAATATACCTCGCGAAGTGGATTTCAAAACGAGTTTGGAATTCTACTCCTGCTCAGACCTGTTCAAATAGTTTCTGTTACAGTGGTTTAATGCCGTAGATCTGAACGAGGTATTTCATACATTCTGCAACGTGCTACATTCACACTGCACAGTTATATGCTGATTTAGATTACATCGATTCGAGAGGAAGTTTTGATGAATGTAAAATCTTTCATTCGATAAACTTTCAGAAACAGAGAACGCATGAATCTTTTAGTCTACCATGCACAGATAAGGATAAACTCAACTATCTAGTCACCCCTCAGGGCACCTTTAGACAACATAAATATCCTAGATCTAATAGGCGGGTTTACTCATAGATGCACATTTTATGCATACCTCTAACACAAAGGTTGTTCTTGACAACCCGAAAGCTTGCCCGAGGCTTGCCCGATATAGCAACAAGTAATGTATACAAACTGGATTCCAAGTATTGTAGTCTTATTGTTATCAACCGGCCTATGGAATACCGCGTAACTACGTTAAACGCACATAAATTTGAATATATAAGTAAACCCGCCTATTATCACCACCATCATCATTTTCATTCTAATCACTATCTTTCATTATCCACTTCCTCATAATCATCGTCATTCTCGGCATTCCGTCTCGCTCTTCAGAATAATATCCTTCAAATGTAACATTCCTACATGTGGAGACGCCGTAGTGTAGTGGTTCTGACTCTCGCCTTTCAACCAGAGGGTCGCATGTTCGAATCCCACCTATGGCGTCAATTTCCTTCAGCAAGAAATATATCCACATTGTGCTGCACTCAACCCAGGTGAGGTGAATGAGGACAGCAGGAAAAAATTCCTTGTAATGCGGAGCGCCGTAATGGTTGCCAGCTAGAGCCGGGTAATAGTGAGTGTAAAGCTTTCAGCGCCATGAGCACCGATAAGGTGGACCTGTGCGCTATACAAGTAGCCACCATTATTATTATTATTATTGTTATTATTATTATTATTATATCGCAACTATTGATCCATCTACATTTCGAAGTGAAATCCACAACATGAGTCCCGAAAGCTTCGGATTGGGTCATTTTCTTAGGGTCTGTGATTGATGACAGTAGGCGGGTTTACTTATATATTCAAATTTATGTGCGTTTAACATAGTTACGCGGTATTCCATAGACCGGTTGATAACAATAAGACCACAATACTTGGAATCTAGTTTGCATACATTACTTGTTGATATGTCGGGCAAGCCTCGGGCAAGCATTCGGGTTGTCAAGAACAACCTTTGTGTAAGAGGTATGCATAAAATTTGCATCTATTAGTAAACCCGCCTATTGACCCCCTGCTTAGGTGATATTTCAGCACTCATATCACAGTTGCCTGTATGTGAAAATGGTTCTAATAATAAAGTGATTCTTTCAAGCAAGTTGTTTGTAATTTGTCAAGCAATTTGCTGATAAAGATGATTCTTTTTCTAATTTGACCGTATGAGTTTGGTTTTGACAGTATGCCATCTTAGTTTGCAATAATGTTCTTGAAATGTTGTTTGTTGTTGTTGATTTTTGTGTGAATCATTGTCAAACGATATCCAGGAATCATGTTATTTTGTTATATTTCTAGTGTGTATACTTGGGAAAATTCTCTTTCCAATACAGAGTTCTATAGTAAGATATAGGAGGTGTTGCTCAAAATGAACTGCAAATCAACTGCAACTTTGCAATTTGTAACGCTCATTTTCATTTGCGCGTGGTGTGCGCATTTAACAAGACGCGCATGAAACAAATGAATGATTTTGATTGGCGCGTACCGATCAACTGCAACTTACTATCAATTGCAAGTTTTGAGCAACACCCCCGTAGTAACAATGAAAATGTATTTCAGATCATATCACCGTCTTATTTGCACCTCTCCTCTCTTCTTTCTAGTGGATTTACGGAATAGTCATGACCGTTGCATTACGCAAGCTCGATCGCTCATGGCAAGATTTGCTGCTCCCGAACCATGCCTTCTTCGGTATTCTTATATTCAGCATGTCAATAGGCTCCTGTTTGACAGGAGTCAACGAAATGGCAATATTCTTCGTGTAAGTTATTAGTACTGTACACTCACTGCGAGCAGAAGGGATAAAGGACTGGTACAAAGTAAACAAAAACGTCATTCAAACATTCACAATAGATTCATGATCACAGAAGAAAGTTCCAGTTGTTACTCTTGTTCAACATTTTTTCAAAGAAAGAGAAAGAGAGAAATATATTTTGTGTCCATCTAGTTATTGTTTGCTTTGTCCCAGGTCATTCTTCCTTCGGCTCACAGTGTCTAGCCGCTAAATGTTGTTAGTCATTTACTTCCTCGAGCTTTGCTCTAACGTTTGATGTAAAACACCAAAACTTGTGTTTCCTATTTTGGTCTTGTTTCCTACTTTGTGCAAATGGCAACTAAATAATAAATAAATTAATAAACTGAGTCGCATTTTAATATAGGGCTTGTTAATAAATTACCCCTGAGAGATAAATTGTACGACGCGTTACCATGGTTACTGATGGTTGTTTCAAAGTTTGCGAGTCAAAGGAGTATTTTTGTTGTATCATAGCCCCTATATATGTATAGACAACGGACCGGCTTAATTAGTTTCATCGAGATATGCCTACTATAATCGTTGTAAGGGTAGAAAACTACATTTGCAGATGTTACGGTTATGCTTACAACTTGTTGTGAACCTCAGATATGCCAAAATAATAACCTCTATGAAGTATTTTGGTCGAATGTAGTCCAGAATATTTAATTTAAATAAAAATCTATTCTATCATAATTCATCTTGACACCAACGGTATCGCGATACTCCTAGCGTATTACGGTAACACACACACACACACACACAAAAAAAAAAAAACATAAGAGCACATGCAGTGTGCACTACACTGCCACACTATGCGGAATACGCACTGGGAGAGACTCTTGCGCTTTTGGTCAACGAGAGGTTAACGGCTGTTTTGAATTTTGAACGCACGGTCCAATAGTTCGAGGCCCGAATAGAATAATTATTATTGGAATAACTATAAATGCGCCTATCATGACCAATCTTTGTGCTTAATTGATTGGTGATAAGTTCTAACATTTAGTACTCGTCAACAAAACACAACAATCTTGGAAAGTCAAATTTTAGGCTGCACAAGAAGTATTCTACCTTTAAGGGTTGTTGATAGAAATTTGCAATCAATCACAAATTATTCTACTGCCTAGTACTTTAGGTGATTAGGCGTATTGTCACCCGCAACATGAGAATAATTACTTTCTACTCTTAGTAGCTGGAAGACAGGTCTGGTCTGTTCCTGTGCATAGTGACATCAAGTTACTTTGTCGGACTGTGGTTCCGTCGCCCTAAGTTCCACCGTGATACAATTTGTCTCCGATTTATTTTTTTATAGTTCCGTATTATTCTTATATTTTTCGTTTCAGGGAAAACTACAAGCAAATCGTGCCTTCTGGTCACCTCGCTAACGCGTTCGGTCTTTGCCTCATCGCGTTCGCCGCAGTTACGGCGTACGTCGCTTACAAACCAGACTTTCAAATACCCGAAAGCAGGCGGCACCCAGAATGCACCGCGGTACCCACGACGGAAGGGATTATTACATCCGGGTCAGAAAAGGTGACGTCAGTTACTGCTGAACATGGAAATCAAAAGTACGGGGCAACTGAAGAGACGGCTTTCAAGGAAACGTGTGAGCGGGAAACAATGAAGGACGTTTGAAGAACCGGAATTTGTTTTTAAAAAATGAACAGCGTTTAATGTTATGTATTTAATAGTGACTTTTGTTTTCTGTGCATGTGCGCTATAACGTATTGTTTGATATTTGATATTTTCATATTTATTTCTGTTGGTGAGAATAACATACACAAATTATTGACTATGGGTATTTTATACATCTCAAGTAAAAACGAAGAACAAATGATGATAAATTGTTGATATTCAAATTATATATACACACACCAATGATGTGCACACAGTCCAGATGCTATCAAAAGCAACTAATGCCTTGGGAAATCATTTTTATTCATGCACAATAGCAACTGTTATCTTCGAAGGTTAACAAATAGCAGACTTCTGGCGCATTAATTCATTTTCATGTCCCTGGATCATTGCGTCAACCTGACATACCAACACAAAGAGTGAAGGCACGAACGCGTTTGATGGAAATCCCCTGTTCCAGTCATTTTCTTTTAAAGAAGATGTTTGGTTGTGTATTATTGAAATGAACTACACAAATCAGAAAATAGATATAACATTTGAACAACCAAACACGAGTCATTTCTGATATTAAAGACATAAAAGTGACATGTGCATTGCCCGCGTTCTCATTTAGTTTCCAGAAATAGTGTTGCTTTTGAAGAGCACTTACAGGGGAATACACCCCTGGAATTATCCTGGTATACCATTGGGTGAAGGGAGGTCAGATGAACAACCTTTGAAAATGTGAGCAAAACCGGATGACCTGTTCAATAGTTTCTAATTTTCGAGTTGTCTATGATATTGCGATCCCTGCCGCTGATCGGTCTGTTCGCTCGGCAAAGTTGACGGAATTTATGAAATCAGGTCGGACAACTCCTCATTCACTCTGTATACGAAATTTTATATTTTCTTCTCTTTTCAGAAATATCAACAAAATGTTGGATTTTCGCTTGAGTATGTCATATCTTTGTCGATTCTGAGTGTATTATGGGAATAATCGTGTTGGACCCTTTGTCTAAAATTTTCAGTAATCGATATTCATAATTGTTTAGACACAAAGTGAATGACGAGCTGTCAGCAAGTTTGTCACATATTCTGCTAAATTTGCCGACTGCTTGGATCCCCATCAAAAGCAGACATTGTGATATAGAGAGTTAAAAAGTCAATCATTTTTTAACGAATCGTCCGGTCTTGCTTCAAATAAAATATTCAAAGTCTGTTCATCTGATTTGTCATAATCCTATGGGAGCAGAAGCATTTATCAACTCCTTTCGGATTACTGTTATTGCGCACATGTTGTGTGGTTCGGTTCGTCATTACGGTTCTGGGCAATCCTACGGCTTTGTCATGTCCTATACGCTAACACCAAGTATGCCTTTATGAAATTCCTCAAAATTTAACACGTATGATACAGACAAGTTGGATACAGATACCATAAATATACTTAAATGTTGCATTTCAACGAATGGTTGTTAAGAAACTGGAGTTAAAGTCATGATACGTTCGTGAAATTGGCCAAATACGGATGATTGATGCTTACTTCATGCTAACGCGTGCGTAAATTGAGCGCTAGACGAACATCGTAAAGATCATTAAGTGATCGAAAATGCAGAGCCATTATTGGGATTTCATGCATATGTTTGCATAATTGATCATTAGAAAGAGAAATAATGGATTCTCATTTTGAAAAAAAAATCACCTCGATAGTCTATTACATTTGATCCTGTTCTATGCACTTGAAAAATATTGAGGTGATCCGATGAGGAGGCTGTCAAAATTACCCCCTGCCCACCAAGAACTTAGTTTGAAGATCGCTTTTAATGTAGATGATATTGAATATATATCAAATATATCACAGTGCCTTACCCTAATGAAATAGATATCCGAAACCCTTTCTTAAAACATCAAGACAAAAATGAATACAAATAACAAGTGAATAAATACATAAGATGAGATAGCATACGGTGATTTAATAAGTTATTTTCCTACCCAAGGCGTCCGTACAAAATAGGCACAATACAAAATAGAATCTTTGGTGATCATAGGCAAACTGGGGCCTGAGATATAAAAGATGCAATTAAACTTAAGACGAATATTAATCGTAAGTCTATGAAAAAACATGTCCCAAAAAGATAAGATTTATTTTTCGATTTATCGAATCTATTTTATGTTACAGGCCCCTGGTACAGTATGTGTCTAATGGGGTGTTGCTCAAAAACAACTGCAAATCAACTGCAAATTTGCAAATTGTAACGCGCATTTTCATTCGCGCACTGTATGCGCATTAAACAAGACGCGTATGAAGCAATGATTTTGATGGGTGCGTCCCGATCAACCGCAACTTGCGATCAATTGCAAGTTTTGAGCAACACCCCCTAAGATCTGACGATTATCATGCTTTATATTTCAGTCAACTGTGACGAAGGGCACGTCGACCGAAAGTAGTACGTCATAGTCTCATTGTTACGTGTATCACTAGCTGTGACGTAACAATAAACATGCTTATAGAACTATGAGGTACTGCTTCCGTGCCCTTCGTCACAGTTGACTGAAATCGAAAACACCATAAAGTGATGCAAGACCGTAGCCAGAAGGTGACAGAGGGGGCGGGTGCCCCTCTCGTATAACTGTGAAAAATATAAATATGGGGGGAAAGGCGCGTAGAAAAACGGAGGGACGGAATGGTGCGCCCCCCCCCCCCCCCCCCCCCCCAAAAAAAAAAAAAAAATAATAAATAAATAAAATTGGTGTCCAACCCCCTCCAAGTGCAATCCTGGTTACGTATCTGTAGTACATAATTACAATTAAGATAAAACTTACCTTTAATTTTTAACAATGCATCAAATATTTAAAGAATGGCCTACACAATATTAAACAGTATACTTAAAGGGGAACTACACCCACAGACTAAATTGCTATCATTAAATGAAGAAAAATAAGATGAACAAACTGTGAAAATTTGAGCAAAATCGGATAATCCATTCAAAAGTTATGAATTTTCAAAGGTTTGATTTACACCCCTCATGGGCTCCTTAAATTGGCAAACGGACAGGCACAAAATGACTGCCAACATGGAGAACTCTCCATTCGCTTTGTACACAAAATTTCACATTTTCCTCTTTTTCCAAAAAAGTAGACATTTTGTTTCTCTGGTTAAATATATTATACCTTCATCAATTATGCAAGCATTCCAGAAAGAATGGGGCTGAATCTTCATTTGAAATATGATATTGATGCATTTTCAACAAATTTATATACAAAGTGAATGAGGAGTTCTCCATGTATGACATCACACATTATGCTAATTAGCTACATGCATGCCATTTCAAGGATGCCCAGCACAGGTGGAAATGATGACTTTTGGAAATTCATAACTTTTGAACGGATTATCCAATTTTTCTCAAATTTTTACAGTTTGTTCATCTGATTTTTCTTTATACAGTACATTATTGTCTGGGTGTAATTCCCCTTTAACCTGAGTTTTGGAATCTAATTAGTGCTCAGTGCGTGGTCAGTCTTAACTAGAAAAACACTAATGGGGCGTTGCTCAAAGGTTGCAATTGATCACAAGTTGCAGTTGATCGAAATACGCCAATCAAAATCATTGTTTCATGCGCGTCTTTGTAAATGCGCAAAGCAACTGCAACTTTGCAAATTGTAACGCACATTTTCATTCGCGCGTGGTGTGCGCATTTAACAAGACGAGCATGAATTAATGATTTTGATTGGCGCGTATATACCGATCAACTGCAACTTACGATCAAGTGCAACTTTTGAGCTGCGCATGGAATCTGGCAAGGACTGAGGTATAGCTCAGCACTGCAAACAGAAGGGCCTATAGGACTGGGACAATTCAAGCATTCAAGCATTCACAATAGCTTCATGACCACGAAAGAAAGTCGCAGATACGAGCCTCGTTCAATATTTTCCACAGAACGAGAAGAATGGAGATTTGTTTTTGTCCTGATAAGACAGCAATGGCAGGAAAAAAAAAGGGTCATAAAAACAACAAAAATACCCCCTTAGGCCCCGGTCACGTAGAGTCCCGGAAGCAACACGATTCAACACGACTCTTTGCGAACAAAGAATCGTGTTGAATCGTGTTGCTTCCGAGGCCCTATGTGACCGGGGCTTAACCCTAAAAGGCCCGGGGGGGGGGGGGCCCCCCCCCCCCCCCCCCCACCCTCCGTGTTCCGCGATCCATGACTGTATGAACCGTCATACCAAACACGACACGAACACGATATAAACTATTTCCGAAAAGTGAAGTCGTACGCAGACAATAGATCCGTACGTCGTGTATTCAACTGTGCGGACCCAACAATGACAAGACGTTGCCGATTTCAATAGCATTCCAAAGAAGCAGAGAATTTGCGTTCGACTTCATTTTTTGGAAATAGCTTATATCGTGTTCACGGCATCACGGCACGTGATGTAAATTGATGAGCTTCCTTTACGCGTAGTATTGTACTAGCCAATGATAGCAAAGATACTGCGCAAAGGCCGTGCCGTGATGCCGTGTCGTTTTTGGTATGTAGGGGCCTTTGAGACTAGGTCTGCCCCAGATAAAATCACACGAGCAGATCAGAAAAAAACAAAATGTATGCCCCTTTTTTAAATCTTCAAAAGCTTTAACCCTAATCCCATGGGGGGAGGGGGGGGGGCCTCTCGACAATTTTCGCGATAAATCTGAAACGCGAGAAGCTCGCGCCATATTTTTTCTGACTTTTATCAAGTATCACGCAACTTTTGACACCAAATTCGTGATGACCGGGTATGCGGTACCGACGCTACGCACATTTGAAAAAATATTCGTCGAGCCAAATATGAGTCCAAAACGTGATTTTATGTACAAAGTCAATGCAAATTATGCTTTTAGTCAATATTCATAAAACCTTGTCTATTTTGCATATTAATGCATGAACTGAATTTAAAATTCATTTTCTATGCCTCTAATAATGTTACAAACAATTTCCATCGAAAAAACAATAGAAATAATAAAGTAAAAAAAAAAGGAAATACATAAGAAATTCACAAAAACAATAGAATTCATAAGAAATAAATTTTGGTTGCATTTTCTTTCCATGACAATATGTCTGAAACATTACTATGAGTAACTAGACCAAAAATCAGCACATTTGGAGCTTCAGCAAGTGATTTATTGCTGTTTGTTAGAATTCATGCATAATTATGCATAATAAAAGCCTAATTAGCATAANCCCCCCCCCGGCTGTGAGATGGGTCCAAATAACCCGGCTATATTAGGGTTAATAGGAATTGGTCAAAGTTTTGACAGATGAATGGCTGAAAACAGACTTTGCCTGTAAAAAAAAATCTTAAAAAAAAATCAGTATTCCATGATTATATAAACAGTTTTGCAACATTGTTCTAATTATATACAAATGCAAATTATAAAATCAAACAAAAGCATAAGGAATTCCGCATGATAATTATGATTAATAGATTGAAACAGCAATAGGAAAAATGCAAACTTGATAAATGGATATTTGGCAAATTGTCACACGTCAAAATCACAAAATTCTTATTACAAAGATGTATATAAAATGTGCCCTCTTTATTCGTCCACCCATGATTTTGATTCCGGGGGGAGGGGGGGGGGGGCCTGCAAAAATGTTCCCCTCCCCCCCCCCTGCCCTCACATGAAATTTGATGCCCCTGGGGGTGTGCGAAAAATGACCCGAACCCCCCCCCCCCCTTCGCTGGGCTGCCAAGCAACAAAGATACAAAAAATACAAAATAATGGTCATCAACGACTTTTACGCCCCTCTTTCAGAACAACACAAAGCTTATTAACGGGCATTTGAGGTTTAAAAAAATGCATATAGTAGGCCTATATAATGTGTATATTGCTCAAGTGCATAGAATTAACCCAAACTAAATTTATCCGACATGATAATTCGAATTTGGCTCCGTAGTCTACGTCCCACTTACGTTCCGTGTGAGCATTTTAGCGTTGGGTGCGCCTTCTTCAAATTTGTGTGCCCGTCTTATTGTTTCACTGATGAACTAGTGTTCGTTCCAGTAGCACCTTCATTATTCATGAGAAGTGATCAGTTTTAAGAATTCAATATTTGAAAAACTGGACACCTTTTTAATGTCGCGGAAGATTAATGGGGATCGTTTTTATGCATACTACCAACTAGCAATTAATAAATACATTTTTTCCTTGGGGGGGGTGGTCAGATACCTTATTTATCAAATCATGATCCTACTGACAATCGTCACCCCTTCCTTACAAAATGACACATCCCGATCCCCGTGTTTCAGCGTGTTTTAGTATCTTATCCGCCACCACAACACACTGATAGAGAGCTTCAAGTATCTTCTCGTGCTTTTCCACATCATAGTAGTGATCCTCCTTTGTGTAGTTTTCGATTTCATAGACGTACTTGATTCCGAAACGGAGGAGGCCAGATTTGAACTCCGAGACGGAACTACTTGCAGACTCTGCGTGCGTGAGGATGAATACCGGAGGCTCCCCTGCATACAAAAAAAAAGGATTACTATTGTCGGGGTGTAGTGGTTCGGACTCTCGCCTCTTAAAAGAAGAGTCTACCCCCAAAGTAATAATCTTTTAACAGAAGCAGAACAAATTGGTGAGTAAAACAAAACAAGTTTGAAGAAAATCGGACAAGTAATAAAAAAAGTTATTAATTTTTAAAGATTTGAAAAAGATGTGCAAATCAGTGGTAATTTCCAGACATGTTGCCAATTTGATAACATCATGGGTGCATAACTAACCAGAGTTTTCATTATAAATATGGTGGAAAATTCATAATTTTTACAGAAATTTGCAAAGTTTGTATGAATGTAAACATGTAAACTGTCATAAAGATATCCTACGGTTAAAATTTTGGGGAAATCATATTTTTGGGGGAAGAAAGTAACATTTTATAACATTGATATGAATGTAATGAATGGTCAGTTGTGCTCCTGTGACGTCATCAGTTGCCAATTTGGCTAATATATAAACATTCATGAATTTCTTATTAGTTGTCCAATTTTTCTCAAATTGGTTTTGTTCTGTTTATCTAATTTTTCTGCTCCTGTTGGGATAGACTCTCCTTTTAACTAGAGGGTCGGTGGTTCGAATCTCACCTAGGGCGTTTATTTCTTTCAGCGAGAAATTTACCCGCACTTTGTTGCACTCGACCAGGTGTGATTGGGGACCGGTTAGATGTGACCATATGGTCAATTTAGCATTGCAGCACCTTGCTGGAATATTCCTCAGGGGGTGGAAAATGTGCATACATTAATAAACCGGGGTATAATAGCTCTATGTTATTGCAGGGCCTGCTGGGAGAACAGTTCGAAGAACTGAAGCGGCTATCCTGGGTAAATAAGACGCATCATCATTATTATTATTAGTAGTAGTAGTAGTAGTAGTAGTAGTAGTAGTAGTTG
>BQKZ01001077.1:82698-101923 GCA_036244855.1 Temnopleurus reevesii
TGTGTGTGTGTGTGTGTGTGTGTGTGTGTGTGTGTGTGTGTGTGTGTGTGTGAAGAACAGAGAAAGAGAGAACGTGAGAATGTAAGGGTTGGATTCAATTTGGCTGCATGTGTGTGTGAGTTTAATGTGTGTGTATATCTTTCTCTCTCTCTGTATGTGTGCGTGTGTGAGCGTATGTGTGTGTTTATGTGTGTTTGTGTGTGCCCGTGAGCTGGAAAATGAAAAACAGAAGAGGGGGATCTTTGAGAAGAAGGAATGCGAGATTTTGACTCTATAAACTATGAGGGTGAGAAATGGAAACAGAGATAGAAAGAATACAGAGCTGGGCCCCGTAACATCAAGGTTTGCGATTAATTGCTAATCTGATAGCGATTGATATCAATCGCAAGTCTATGACAAATCATGTACTAAAGTTTGCAATTGATCGCAGAATCAAATAGCGATTAATCGCAAACCTTTATGTTACGGGGCCAGGAGTAATGGATGTATGTGTGTATTTGTTTGTGTGTGTTGTTAGTGCCTGAACGCTGGAACATTAATTGAATTTGAAATGCTTCTTATTAATTTTACCCAAGATAGTCGCTTCAGTTTTGCAAACTATTTTCCAAGCGGGCCCTAACAGTGAGCTATATAATTCTCTTAACCCTGGTTCATTCGATTTAGACATGCAAGCCTACAACGTATGCACATTTTCTACTTCCAGGGGAGCATTCTAGCAAGATCCTTCAATTAAGGCACTCGATAATAAATTGACCGCAACGGTCACGTCCGACAGTTCCTGATCGAACTAAAATGCAGCACAATTTCTCGCACAGGAAATTAACGCAATATGTTTCGAACCGCCGACCTACTAGTTGAGAGACAAGAGTCAGAACCACTACACCACAACCCCAATCCGGCAGGAAACGTATGAAAGATGGAAATTGGTCCTGAGCGGGAGGTAAATGCGACTGCAGGGAGAGGCTCTCGGTGAGGTTAGAACCTCACACATGTCAAGTTGTATTGGCAGCTGATTGACCAATTAATCTTTCTCCAATTAGCTGGGGCTACATATTCAATGTAATTATTCCACCTATAGGCCGACTCACATATTTGCGTTTTAGCCTGCGTAGGCCCAGCGTTTTGGGGTTGTTTTTTTAATTCAAAACACTCACTGGACCAACCATGCCCTGGACGCACAAAGACGCGGGTCATACGGTGGACCGGTGTTTGGCATAAGCTTATAGGGGAGCGTTTCTTTATTTTCAAAAACCTTGGGCGGACCCAGGTTGAAGACGCAATGGCGTGAGTCGGCCTTATTTATCGAATTTAGAAATAATAATGATAAGATGAACTGTTCATTGTTTACTATGTCAATAAAGCGATTTTGACAGGCTGATAAACAGATTGGAACTATTCTTTTGACAAATGAACAGCTTATATCATGTTGATTTGGTCAGTTTATTTAAATATTCATGAAATTATGAAGAATATTATTTCATTTTTTTCATTCTCACGCTTTTTTTTCCAATGTGATCAACAGTTTTCTTTTCCCCCAAGTTATCTTAAAACACTTTCAAACATTAAGATTTTGTTATGTAAAAAATTCTCAATTCAAGAGTACATTCAGATTGATTAAATAACAAGAAAAATGCAAAAGAAAAAGAAAAAAAAATCATACAAGCACTATCAATATATTTTTTTTTAGAAATGATAAAACGTTCACTGTCGCTTTATTATCGGTGATATATTTAATTTTACTGTTTTTCAAAGCACTGAACGTTGATTTTGAAGACTAATATTTTCACATCGCAGCCTATGTACACCATCAACCATTAGGTAGTATGTAGAATCTGGCAGTTGATAATTTTAAAACCAAAAACAATGTTGAACAGTGTCTTTAACAAGCAAATATCATATTTCGGACAGATGTTGGATGGTTGATTTCGCCAATGATTAGGCATTCGTATTTAGGTCCAAAGTGTAACAAACGTGTTCGAACTTTACCAATGACCCCGAGTTAAGTTTATCAATGTTAGGAAAATATAGCAAAATTTAAAATTATACTGTTAAAATGAAACTGGTTGATTTAGAAATGAAAATATAGGTTTTTATCACTTTCAAAATAAGTATGAAAGAACGTGGTATAGAGAACATAATACACTGCAAAACGCTGGTGTTGAATTTAACACCAACCGGAATCTATATCGTACAACACCAGAAAAGTGTAAAAACAACACCAGTTGGTATTGAAAATATCAAATGGATTCCAAACTGGTGTTATTTGAACACTTTTCTGGTGTTGTCATATATAGATTCCGGTTGGTGTTAAATTTAACACCAGCGTTTTTGCAGTATATTACATGACATAAAGAAATAAATACAGCAGAATAGATTTAGTATAGTGCAAAGCTTGGATGTGGAAAGGCAGGACAGTATAACGAAATAAATAATGTTTAAAGAAAAGTAATGTTAGAAACCAAAATATTTTTAGAATTAAACTTTCAGACTATGCAGGCCTACACTGTATTCACTACTTCTTTTTCATGTTGCAGAATTTTCAAATAAATTCAGGATGACTTAATGACATATACAATTCAAATTGGCATACTACATCGTAGTTACATTGTGATGTAGAAATGTCCAGAAATCAATTATTTTAATAATGTGGATGGATTGATAATGAGGTAAATAAATACATACACTTACACTGCAAAAACGCTGGTACAACCGGAATGTATATAGTACAACACCAGGAAAGTGTTAAAATAACACCAGTTCGGAATCAAATCAATGTATTTAAACACCGGATGGTGTTGTTCAGGGCCTTAAACAACACCACTTGGTATTGAAATATATCAAATGGATTCCATACTGGTGTTATTTGAACACTTTTCTGGTGTTGTCATATAGATTCCGGTTGGTGTAAATTTAACACCAGCGTCTTTGCAGTGTAAATATATAAAACTACAAGAGCCGAATAAAGTATTATACCGACAACCAAGACAAGACACGTTCATGATCATGTTTATGTAATACGGTAAGCATCATAAAAAAACAGCAAAAAGTTTGCCCCTAATTGAAAGTAGTCTAACTCCTTAACGGGAGATGATATCATCAAATTAGCAAAATATCTGACAATTTTTACAGATTTGCTCATTTTTTAAAATATTTAAGATTACTTTTTATTACTTGTCCGATCTTCTTAAAACGGTCTTTTGTTCTGCTTTCGCTGGCTTACGATACTTGCGCCGAGAATCAAAATGACAAATTTTAGCTGATTTTATGGAATTGTATTCATAATTACAAGCAATTAACTCATCAGGGAATCAATGTAAGCATTTTGAAATGCTAAATTCAGTTTAAGAATTAGTTAGGGGTTTCAGGGCACTAATTTCTTTTTCGTCTACTTCAACATGAACATATAAGATAAAAACCTACCATCCTATCATCTGTCGATGCCCAAAGGCCTATATACGACATTGACTGTAGTGACAATTAGAAGTGTGAAAAGCTCTGACACCAATGTTATGTTTGACAAACCCTAAAGTTACAGTAGTTCAAGGCACTTTTTGTCTGCGCCAACCCCAGCCCCCTGCCCCACTACCACCTTTTCTTGACTTCTCATTGGTCAATACAACACTGACGTTAATGAAAATTAGAAGTACGAGTAACCAATCAAATCCTTCCACCAGCGGTATTCTATTTTCATGGAATTTTCTTATCATCTAAATTCTAATTGGTTGCTTCATGAATATATGAATAATTATACCATGGAAACAGTCTTATCTGTTTGGATAAACTGTCATTATCATTTTTTCTCTCACACTCTTCGCCAATTCTTCAACGCCGTTGTCTAAAAATACCCAAATAGGGTTAACTTATGCATTGTTTCTGAGGGAGAAGACAATAATTACAGTAAGATGAATGCTGAAACAATTGCCTCACGTGACTATAACAGGCAATTCTAATTAGATATCTTGTCTAGTTTAACAGTGAGACAGCAGAAATGTGGTGTTCAGAAGTGCTTAAATAGAGCTCATCTTGGTGCCTTCCTCATCTGATCCGGTGTTGAGCATCTTTAGAGATTCAACTTCGAAGTCTTCTTCTCGTCATCTGTTTCGAGTCAACTACCCGGTGAGTTCTTTAGATCTCAGAGGTATTTTTTCTTCCGCTATCCCCTTTTTTGCTATCCTCTGCTTGCTAAGACCTGAAGATGTCTTAAGTGCTTGTGCCACTGTCTTAACATAGACACAAATGTTGACGGGTCTATATTATGAAAGTAGTATAAAATGTTAAGGCGTGTTAACTTCTTGTGCTGCCCTCTTAACATTGACACAAACGTTGTTAAGGGGTCTATGTTATGAAAGAGGCACAAAGTGTTAGACGGCTCAGCAAAAAGAGGATCGCCATTTCTTGCGACTGGCCAAAGCTTTATTGTCTGATTGTCGAGCTTGGATAAGAGATCTTGAACGGTGTAAAAGCACCTTCCAAGACCAGGGATCAATTGTCTGAAATAGTCTTTGCTATACCTCTACTTGCTAAGACATCTTAATGTCTTGCTCCACCCTCTTAACATAGACACATCAACGTTTGTAAGGCATCTTAGTAAGGAGAGTATGGTCGTTTCTTGCAATTGACACAAGTTGAATGTTGGGCTTGGATTAGAGATCTTAAACGGTATTTTGTCTGATGGCCGAATTAAAGATACATTCCAAGATCTGTTTCCCAAGCTCTCAAAACACGATATAAACTATTTTCGAAAAATTCAATCGAACGCAAATTCAATGGTCCTTTGTAATGCTATTCAGATCGGAACTGGCTTGCGATTGTTGTGTCCGCACAGTTGAATACACGGCGTACGGTTCTATTGTTTGTGGCCCACAGAACTTTTCGGGAATAATTTTGTGTTTCAAGCAAATCTTTGCAAAATTACAGAAAATATGAACCGTGGAACGCAAAAGTTTTACAGAAATGTTGCTTTGATACATGGGTATCATTCGCATAATTTGGTCGTATGCATGCATTATACATGTCATCTGTCATGTTTAATCAATGGCTTGCTCGTGGCTGCTTAATTTCAAAGACCTGTGCGAATCAAGCTTGAAGTTTCATGAAATCTGTTCCAATTTGTATGTTATTTTGTGATTAGATGTGTTTTTAAGTGAAAGAAATAATATTGAATTAAATTTCATATAAAACAAAACAAAACAAAACACAGATTAATTGGTGTAGAAAATGAGGAGGGCAATAAATTGTACGAAAAAAGCACCTTAATATTTGTGTCCATTTGTACCATCGATATATTTTGACGATGAATTGTTCTATTCAAATGATTTTATAATCTATAATGCTCAATCAAACTAGTAACACGCGAAATTACTGGATGGGATTCTGATCTTAATTATACAAAACAATCTTTTTCTGCTATGTTTTGCTTGAATATTTTAGGAATCTTTTAAACTTCTTCTCTCTTGCAGAAAATGCGTGGATTCACCGTTCTTATGTTCGCGGCTTGCGTGGCTGCAGCCCTCGCCATCGCTCCTCTGCAGAGAAAGGATGAGAAAATCAAGGACAAATACCTTATCATGATCAACGTGAGAATCTTTTTATTACTTCATTCAGAGGGGAACTTCACCAAGACATTGATATGCTGCCACTAGATGGAGAAAAATATAATGGTCAAACTGTATTATCAAAATCTGACAATCAATTCAAAAGTAATAAATTTTCATCGTTTCGATTTTCGCCCCACCTTATAATTATTCGGGACCTTACCAGCACAAAATGGCTGCCAACATGAATTAACTCTCCATTCACTTTGTGCCTAGAATTTCACCTTTTGTTCCTTATAAAGAAAGGTAGACAAAAAATCAGCAAGAATTATCCCAAAATGCATGCAGAATCAATATATCCATGATATACCTGAAGAGAAAGGCAAAATTATGCCCACTATTCTAGAAAAATGTGAAATTCTTTGAGGAAAGTGAATGGACAGTTCTCCATGATGACAGCCATTTTTGCCTGTAGTGGTCGTGACTCTCGCCTTTCGACTAGAGGGTCGTAGGTTCGAATCCTACCCATGTTGTCAATTTCCTTCAGCAAGAAATTCATCCACATCATGCTGCACTCAACCCAGGTGAGGTGAATAGGTACCTGGCAGGAATATTTATTCTTTGAAATGCCAAGTGCGCCGTGGATGGCTGCCGGGCTAAAGCCAGGGTAATAATAATGTAAAGCGCATTGAGCACTCAGCAGAGTGGATACGTGCGCTATATAAATTGCATCTATTATTATTATTTTAAATCAAAACTTCGAAAGTCCATAACTTTCAAATGGAAAGTACTATATTTTTTTCAATTTTTCACAATTTGATAATTGAATTTTCCTCCATCGACAGAGAATACATTATTAACTGGTTGAAGTTCCCCTTCAAGTTGTTTTTAAATACAATTTTAGTAAGATTCATTGTAAAGATTCATAAATGTATTTATTTTTTAGTTAATTGTACAATTTCCCTATGTACTTGTTGGCTTTCATTCTTCTTTTTTGTGTTGATTTTACAGCAATCAGTGTGTTTTTGCTATTGAAATAAATACAATTTTGGATTGAATTGGTAGTAGTTTTTTTTGTTTTTGTATTTCTTATTACATGAATATCCCTTTGCAAGATAATTGATAGGCTAGAAAAAAATATTTCAAATAATTAAACCATGACCAAGCAGAACGACAAGTTACAAGTCATTTTGTATTTTATCGGCTGTTACACAATTGCTACATTTTGATAACTTGGCAACAACATAAATTAATTATACATTTGCTATGTGCTTGAAATGATATTGAATTATTATTACTCTTATTATTGCCACCATTGTTGCGATTTTTAATGAAAAAAAAATTATATTTCTATTTCATCACTTCAATTAATTTCCTCTGAGCGTCTTGTATCTAGGATGGAAAGATGGCTACATAAGATCCATGTATCATTTATTATTATTCATAAAGACATAATCACAATCAATTCTATTTTTAACACAGCACAACCTCGACATCTCCCAGTTTACCGCCCGTCTATCTGGTGCCTTCGCCCGCCGTCAATTCAAGCTTGCTAAGATCCTCAAGGTTTTCAAGGCTATGAAGACTATCTCACTCGAACTCAGTGAAGATGCTGTGAACTTCGTAAGTACAGGGTGTTAAAAAAAACATCTAAAAATGTTAAGTTAATTTCTTTTGACCTCAGTACCGATGGAGTATTTAACTTCGTAAGTACAGGAAATCCATCTCAAAATAACTAGACCATTTCATCTGAACTCAGTGAAGATGCAGAAAAGTTCGTAAGTACAGGGTGTTCATAAAAAACGATTATACTAAAAGGTTAAGACGATCTCATTTTAACTAAGTAAAGATGGAGTATTAAGGCCCGGGCACACCAAACACGGAACGGCATAACGGCACGGTATTTACGCGCTCTCTTGGTTGCTATTGGTCAGCGCGCTCCTTCGCGCAAAGGATATTTCACAATTGGCCAATCACAGGGGAGAAATCGCGTGAATACCGTGCCGTGGTGCCGTGCCGTGTTTGGTGTGCAAGGGCCTAAACTTCGTAGGTACTGCATGGGTATGCAAAAAAAAAAAATCGAAATCATAGGTTAAGACCATCTCACTTCAAATCACTGAAGATGCAGTTAATTTCGTGAGTACGGGGTGTTCGTAAAAAAATGATCTTAAATATATCAGACCATCTCATTTGAACTTAGTAAAGATGTTGCATTAAATTTTGTAAGTATAGGGTGTCCATGAAAATGATTTCAAAAGGTAAAGAACATCGCACTTGCACTCGGCAAAGATGTATATTAAAATTCGTAAGTACAGAGTGTCCATACAGACAATCTTAAAAGGCATTAAGCCCATCTCACTTGCACTCAGTAAAGATAGAGTATTAAACTTCGTAGGTATTGTGTATCCAAAAAACGACATCATAGGTTAAGACCATCTCACTTCAATCCAGTGAAGATGTAGTATCAACTTTGTAAGTACATGGTGTTCATTAAAAACGATTTTAAAAAATAAGAACATCTCACTTATACTCAGTAAAGAGAGAGTACAGATGTATTAAACTTCGTACGTACAGAGTGTCCATACAAACAATCTTAAAAGGCATTAAGCCCATCTCACTTGCACTCAGTAAAGATAGAGTATTAAACTTCGTAGGTATTGTGTATCCAAAAATCGACATCATAGGTTAAGACCATCTCACTTCAATCCAGTGAAGATGTAGTATCAACTTTGTAAGTACATGGTGTTCATTAAAAACGATTAAAAAAAATAAGAACATCTCACTTATACTCAGTAAAGAGAGAGTATTAAACTTCGTACGTACAGAGTGTCCATACAAACAATCTTAAAAGGCATTAAGCCCATCTCACTTGCACTCAGTAAAGATAGAGTATTAAACTTCGTAGGTATTGTGTATCCAAAAATCGACATCATAGGTTAAGACCATCTCACTTCAATCCAGTGAAGATGTAGTATCAACTTTGTAAGTACATGGTGTTCATTAAAAACGATTAAAAAATTAAGAACATCTCACTTATACTCAGTAAAGAGAGAGTATTAAACTTCGTAAGTACATGGTGTCCATAAAAAAAAAACGATCTCAAAAGATCAAGACCACGCCACTTGAACCCAGTAAAGATTATGTCAACTTCGTAAGTACAGGGTACTTAAAAGTATAGGTCAGTTTCGGGAGAGATGGCGCTTCAGATATTCGAACTACTTTTTGAGCTACAGTGATGATAACAATACGGGGTCGATTTTATTCATACAAACTGGAACATGCTTTAATTTTCTATTGGAAACTGCATTATCATAATGCAGTTTCCAATATTATCATAATGCAGTTTTCAATAGAAAATTAAAGCATGTTCCAGTTTGTGTGAATAAAATCGACCCCGTAATGTTTTAATGATCTCGAAACAAAAATGACGACATAAATCGCTCTCTCCAAGAGTACATCGTTCCACGCACAAAATGAATGCAAACTCAACTGCGTTTTTGAAAATCGAAAACGCTCCCAAAGCGCTCAACATACGTTGATCAGACGGTAGACTGATCGCGTTTGGCTTGCGCTCAAGGAGCGTACACCGACCATCAGTGTTCCGTGTGACCTGCGACCAGGGAGGGTTAAAAAAACCGCTAGACGACGGCATCACGGCACGGTGTTTACGCAATGTATCCATTGTGATTGGCCAATCGTTGAACATTCTTTGCGCGGAGGAGCGCGCTTACCAATAACAACCAAGATACTGCGTAAATATACCGTGCCGTTATGCCGTGTCGTGTTTGATGTGCTGGGGCCTTAAGCCCTGGTCACATAGGGCCCCGAAAGCAACACGATTCAACACGACTCTTTGTTCTGAGGCAGTTAACTGTGAATCAACAAAGAGTCGTGTTGAATCGTGTTGCTTCTGGGCCTCTATGTGACCGGGGCCTTATAACACCGCTCCTCAAAGTGAGTTTCCATTCACAGTGAGCAGAATGGACTTTAAGCATCATGAGCACCGATAAGTGGACCCCCGTGCGCTATACAAATGGCCACCATTTATCATCATTATTATTCAGAATTAAAAACAATAATTCTCCTTACAGCTTCGCAGCTATGAAGGAGTGATCCACGTGGAGGAAGATGGTATGGTCTACGCCAGCGCCGTCGGCTCATGGGGAATTGACCGCGTGGATCAGACTGATCTCCCTCTCGATAATTCTTACTCCGCTCCTCAGAGTGAGTTCACATTTAATCCAATTCAAATCAATTCATGTTTATGAAAAAAAAAATAGAAGTTCCGAGGACTAATTTGATTTAATTTTATTTTATTTGATTTATGTTTCAAGATAGAAATACAACATATGAGCAAAGTTAGAAAACAAATATTGACAGGATTAGCCCATGAAAGCTCGAAAGCTCATTTACAATGGGTCCCAATAACACAGAGTCCTAAACTGGGCGTTGTTTCACCAACTTTAAGATTGATTGGTATCAGTTCTTGCGCTGAATACGCGTAATACTATGAATCATTGCGCACAAGAACGGTTCCCAGTCGACCTTAAAATCGTTCTCAAAGTCTTTCTTATCTCGGTGAGACCCATCCCTGTACGGGGCAATGGGCAATTTGTGGGGCACAGCGTGTTGACCAAAGACGCAAGGAGCACCAAAATGATTAAGCAATCAGTAAAAGAAAAAAAACTATTATTAATTTAACAATACTAAAATGTATTACTACAACACGGTATAAACTATTTCCGAAAATTAAGTCGAACACCAATTCAATCCTCCATTGTCCTTTGTTATGTTATTAAAATCTGAACCGGTTTGTCATTGCTGTGTCCGCACTCTTCAATACACGGCGTACGGATCTATTGTACCATATGACCCATTTTGCAGTTATAAAGCGAAGGTGAACGTATTTTTTCTTCAATTTCCATAGATATCCTGCTAGTACCTGTATAATTTCCTTCTTTTTGCATTTTTTTTTCATCAAGTTAAATATAATAGGCCTAGGCCAGGTGACTTAATTTGATATCTTTAATAACGAAATATTGATGTGTGCAATGTCTTTAAGAAATATGGAGGAATTTAATTTGTCAATATGGAGGTTACGATTTCATTCGTCACAGTCACAGTCACAGTTGACCGGAAGTAGTACGTCACAGTGTTACGCGTCTTCTCATTAAGGGGCTCTCGCATTCACAACGCGGACGTTATCGGGGCCGTTAGAACAATAGAAGAGCGGTCATGGCTGGCTATTTTTTTTTATTCAACGGCCTCGATAACGTCCGCGTTGTCAATGCAAAAACCCGGTATTGTTACATGCGCAAATACCTCTGACGTAACAATAAGCAGACGCGCAAAACTATGACGTACTACTTCCGGTCGACATGCCCTTCGTCAGAGTTGACTGAAATCGAAAACACCATGATATAACAATGCCAAGAATTATTATCACAATAATCATCATTATCTCTGTACCATCGCCTTGCTTGACTTTAATTATGCAATTATTTTCCTCCTCTTCAGCATCTGTCTTCGGTAACGAGGGAGAGGGAGCCCATGTGTACGTCATTGACACTGGTGTGAACCCAACCCACGTCGACTTCACTGGCCGCTGCAGCATTGCCTACGACGCTATGGGTGGAAGTGTACGTTCACGATATCTTAAACATAATAATATAGTCATAATGATAAAAATACTACTACTACTACTACTACTACTACTACTACTAATAATAATAATAATAATAATGATAATGCGTCTTATTTGCCCAGGGTAGCCGATATTACGACATGATTATGCAAATATATATGCAACTTTGTATTATTATGTCCTTACATAGTTACACCATTTTAGAATGTAATTAAGAGCAAATGTGTGAAAAGTTTGTTTTATTGAAAAATACATTTTATAAATAACCATTTTAAAAACTTTGATTCTTACATCATATATTTTTTACACAATTTATGCAAATTTATGCAAAAAATTTTCTCTTGATATACATGTCATAAACTACCATATTCATTTTTATATAAACTACCGAGGAAATAAGGAGGGTCTAAAGAACTGAGTAAAATACAATTTTGCTTGAAATATCGATCTTTTAGATAAAAAGTACGGCTCCTCGGGAAAGTTCAGTACTTAATTATGCAAAATTATGTAAAATATGTACCAGTGTGTCTTACTGAATATTACAACATTTTAGAGTTCAACTAGTACAATAACATCAAATTTTGCGTTGAAATTTTGAACAGGGAGTTGATTGCAACGGCCACGGAACCCACTGCGCAGGAACTGTAGCAGGTGTCACCTATGGTGTTGCTCACCTGGTCAAGGTTTACGGAGTCCGTGTTCTGGGATGCTTTGGATCTGGAAGTACTTCCGGTGTCATTGATGGTAATGTTAACACCACAACCCCCCCCCCCCCCAAAAAAAAAAAAAAAAAAAAAAAAAAAGAATCCCCTCCCCTTTTAAGCAATATTTGGGTTTTAAACTGGTGGGTTTCCCGTTCAACAATCTTTTAGGATCAAAGTCAAACATAATAATAACAAATAAACCTTTTGATACATATTTCAAATGACGTATTGCAATCAGTTGTCACACTCGATTGCATGCAGTATAGGACATTTAAGCTCAATTAGAATATTTCAAAGAAATTAGTTAACTTTCATTATCCCCATCAAACTAATTTTTGACAGTATTAGGGATCGAAAAAAATAAATGTCTGTTTTCCCCCATCCTAGTTTTAAAGCTTTCAGGTTGAATTGATTGAGAGTTGCAGTTTCGCAAAACGCAGTTTCAGTTGTCCCGAGATTAGTAATTAAAAAAAAGTTTCAACATTCTGTGATTTTTCATTATTATGTTTAATAATACCCTCTAAATTGTTGCCAATCTCTGATTTCATGTCGTTTTCTCAAAACAATAGCCTGTTTTCGAAATTGGTAGACGAAGACTTGTGGACTGTCGAAAACAACTGCGCATCTTATCTGCGCATTAAATGACAAGTGCGAAAGTAATGTGCGCATCATCTCTTGCGCACATCAGATGCGCACTAGTTTTCTACAAACCATCCACAAGCGATCCGTCAACCAATGCTGTAAAGCGCTGGGATACAAATTTATGTAAGAGCGCTGTATAAATGCCAATGTTATTATTATTATCGTTATATTATTTAAAAAACACTCTATTTGTCTTTGAAGGAATGAACTGGGTTGCCACAAACGGTCTGAGGCCCGGAGTTGCCTCCATGTCTCTCGGTGGTGGTGCATCAACCGCCATGGATAGCGCTGTATCTACTCTCAAGGCCAGCGGCTTCACTGTCGTGGTTGCCGCCGGAAACTCCAATGCCGATGCTTGCAACTCTTCCCCCGCCAGAGCTACCGATGTAAGTATCCTCCTAAACCGGCCCGAATCATGTAATGATCGAGCTGCATTTTATCTCAAATTTCATAAATTTCTATCGAACTGCGTTACAAGTCGTAATATTAGTGACCGGTTCCATAAAACGGAAGGTATTTTGCTTATAAAACACAACATGATAAGTCTACTTTTAAACTACCACTTGCATGTATATCTTTACGTAAGTGTCTTATTGCGCATTAGAATATATCAATAAAGTTTCTGCACTTTTAAGTGTTATTATTATGGAGTTTTCGATTTCAGTGAACCGTGACAAAGGGCACGTCGACCCAAAGTTGTACGTCATAGGTTAGCGCGTCTGCTCATTGTTACGTCACAGCTAGTTTCGCAGGAAACAATAAGCAGACGCGCAAAAATTATTATTATTATCATTACTATTATTATTATTTATTATTATTCGTTCCTAGGCCCTCTGCGTCGGTGCCACCGACAGTGCCGATGGCTTTGCCAGCTTCTCCAACTGGGGAACCTGTGTGGATATCAACGCCCCTGGGGTTGACATCACCTCCACCTGGCACAACAGCGACAGCGCCACCAGGTCCATCAGTGGTACCTCCATGGCCTGCCCCCACGTCGCAGGTAAGTCAAATTAGATTAATTTTTCTTTAAATAACCTTTAAATTTCAAGTAAACTGTTGATAAAGGCACAAATTTTTGTCTTCAAAATCTAAATAAAATGAAATATAGTGTCATGAACGTATTGCACAAAATATTGTGGGGAAAATGAATGTGTTTCGGTAAAACTGCAACCTAAAATGTGTAAGAAAATCTCAGTATGTCGTTCCCCAATACTGAACCAATATTTTCATTTTTGATAAAGGACACCTTCTTATGCAGAGAATTAGATGAAAATTTCAGGATTTAATTTTTGTGTATACATTCGTATTATAATTTTGTAGAATCCTGGCAATAACATCGCATATGTCTAATAACAATAAAAATATCCTTATTACCGAGAAAGGGCACTTAATATGATTTAACGGTCAAATACAAATTTTAACGGAGAATCAGTTCATGAAATGTTATGCTACTGTTTCGAAATGTGTGTAAGAAATGAACGTCATGTTAAACATCCGGCAAAATCCATATTTCTTAATCGTTACCAAAACTGTATTGGGGCTCTAAACCATTCAGGACAGGAATTATTTTGCACAAATTCAATCACTATTCCTTTCCTAAATTGGCAATACTAATATTCTTTTATGTTTGTTTTGAAACATTCTAATTAAATGTGATGTCTCCAGATTAAATCTTCATTGCCAAAAAAAGCGTGTTAAAACGTTGAAGGTTGCCAATTCGCGTGAAAACGAAGGATTGTAAAATATTTAATGTGCTGCCAATTTAAGGATTTGTGACAATTTTAACGGTGATTATTAAGATTTGAAAAAATCAAAGCCAACCCATTATAAAATATACACAGTCAAGAACGATTAGCGAATACTAAAGAGCACATGCTCATTGTAGCGTAAATATTTCGTCAACGTTTTTACGAACCGGCATCTAACTACGGGAGCATTGCTTGAACACGTAAAAACCCCGACATAGCGCCAAGTACAATGGAAAACCACTTACATTCATTTTATTTCAATAGCATTCATGTCAATTGAACTGCTACGACTGGTTTGTGCATCCACCCTCGCTAGTAGGCCGGTTTGCAAAATCGGTGACGACTTAATGATAACAATAATAAAAATGAGCAGCTTTTATAACGCGCTTAATGATTCTGTATGAGAATTCCCTACGCGCTCTACAGCTGCAGCAATATTATCCTGACTTTGGCAGTGCAGTTATTAGCCGCATTAGCTTTTTAAGGTGCTGATTTGAGAGCCGATACCGAAATATTGACCCCTCAGCTCTATATTTTGTTTCCTTTTGATATCCAGGAGTTGCTGCTCTTGCTCTGTCTATCGATAATCAACTGGATGTTGACGCAGTGGTCTACGCCATCAACAACCACGCCAACCCTAAGGTCTCAGGCACACCTACACGGTTTACCACCGACAACCTCCTCTGTACCGTGCTCAAGATCTAAATCAATGAAACGACATCGGCCCCAGTCACATTGGACCCCGGAAGCAACACGATTCAACACGCCTGCTGGGTGCAAAATCAGCTGGTCTAATAGTTAAGCTCTTCAGCATAACCCGATAATTATGAAATTATGTCGACCATAAAAGGCACGCAAACTGAAGTAATCGACGATAGAAAGTGTATTGTAGATCACTTTCAACTTCAATATCAATGTCAAGACGAGTACACGTAATTAAAACAATTAATTTTGAAAGCATAACTCATATCGTTTTCATGTTTTATTTTCGTTTATGTACTGACTGTTGTTGGGATGGCTATATTTCCACTTACTGCAGTCCAAATCCAAGGCGCTATTAATTCCGCACTGGACAGGGCAGACATGGACTGCATAAGTTGGTATTTCGCTCGCAATTCTATTGTCACATAAATGTATGAAATTACAGTTTAAGCGCAAGTAAAAAAAATAATAATAATAATAATTTAACCCNGGCACTTTCGAAAACTGCAATAGTGTGTTTTCGTAACGTAATCAGTGCACTTGACTGGACGCTTGCAGACGGTAGAAAAGGAGTGCGCATCTGATCTGCGCCTCAAATGACAAGCGAGCGACAGATGCGCACCTGTTTTAATCGTCCACAAGCCCTTGATAACCCTCTTGCCGAGGCCTCTTGCTGTTTGCAATACCCTGTGCTGCATAGCCCTATAAACGGCTTGAAACGAAAACGGCTGCCATGCAGACTACGAGCCGCTTCAGCGGCTAGGCCTCTAACCAGACGATCGCAACATTTGTTTTGTTTTTATTTCGGTCATCAAAATTCTGCATACAATTTGACGCATAATTGCCTTGTGTATTCATGTCTATCTGGAGGAATTGACCAATCAGGAACGCTCTCGAGATGACGTCATTTCTCTTCTGTGAATAAAGGCGGAGTCCGCGATTCTCTGCATGGCTATTCTAAGGCTCACGAACTCGCTTCCTGCAACACTCGTATATAGCATTCTACTAGTTTGAAAGCACATATCCTAGACTTTCGGTGTGTGCATGCGCAGAGCATGATACAGGTTATGCATTGTGTGACTACATCACACACATACAGCATTGCTCTATCCTCAGTCAAGGGAGAGCATGCAGACACACAATTCATACCCTCTATCACTCTCTGTGTATATATTTGCAAAACGAAACCCGAGGGTCTGTTCTGACAGACTAGCATTCTAACTGACGATTGCAGCCGCGAGTAATTAGTTCTGATTCTAAACGATTTTTTTAAAGCGCTGTATATCCTCCCGATCGATCTCTTTTCTTTCCATTGCTGCCAGTCCGAAAGAGGACGCGACCCCGAGAATTCACGGGCGACGAAAAACCCAACATTCTGGCGTTTTGTACGAAGGTATGATCACGCCATCTACCGGTCGTACTCGTATACCACTGGGGCAGAGCAAATATATGAAACCGTTCAGAATCTGAACTACGAGTAATGGATGTGGTTTTCGAAATACATATTGTAGGTGGACGGAGGATTGCGAAAGGTAGAAAACGAGTGTGCATCTAATGTGCGCACATCAGTTCCGCACTTGTCATTTGAGGCGCACATCAGATGTGCACTCGTTTTCTACTTATGAACGCTGAGTGTCGGTGTGTGAGGGATAATACAAGGATAGATTTTAAGTTTTTATTTGAAAATTTGATAAAGATGATGGGTTATGTTGGATGTGATTCTTAGAAGATGTGTGTGTGTGTGTATGTATGCGTGTGCGTGTGTGTAGGTGTGCGTTCGCCTGTCTGAAAGATAGGGTTACATATCAAGATGTAGATAAAGATATATTCGAGGTTGATCAGTTTACAGAAAAGAAGGGCGCCGCAAACACGCGGTGGAATCAAGCAACGGTGTACTGGGGAATGTGTGGGCGTATTTCTTTGTGTGTATGTGTGTATATGAATTTATGTGGGCATATAAGTGAATACAGATATGTATAGGATATAATAAGGGTGTGAGTGTGGAGGAATTTAATCAGCTGCATGATATTGTTAGAAGGGGAGGGTGTATGAGCTTTTATCCTTTTGTATTGCTGCGAAAATGCGTGGGAGTTCTATGTGTATGTGTGTGCGTGCGTTTGAAATCGCCGCCAACCGCGGACCACACCATGCAAAAGTACCTTCAAACCGCGGACGTACCTGCAACGGGGGACCGTCCACGGTTGTAATTCTGTATGAGATCAGATCGTATATGTAGAGCTTTACAATAAAAATGCATTTAAAGAAGGATAGGGGGTACGTCCTCGGTTGGGTGGTACTTTGTCAAATTAGAACGTCCACGATTGCAAGTCCTCAGTTATATGTTGGATCGTCAGGGATGTGTCCTCGGTCCATGGTAACGAATTCTAAACTAACACACAAACACACACAAACACACACAAACAAAAACACATGTCCACGTTTGGAGGCGAAAACCCGTATAGGTGTGTTTGTGTTTGTGGGTGTCCTCATTTACTTCGTATATGAAATTCTTAAAAATTTATCAATGTAAAATTTAGAGTAAGATGGCAACATGCTTTTTCTCAAAATACATGCAGAATCGATAAAGAAATTCTAAACCCCGACCAAAAATTAGTATTTTTGTTGCCTTTTCCCCCCAAACAAGAAAGAAATGTGAAATTGTGTATACAGAGTGGATGGGGTGTTGTCCGACATGACGTCACAGATTCCATCGAATTTGCCGATCGCACGGATCCCCATCTGTGTTAGGGATCGTCACATCTCTTTGACTTTAAACATTCATAACGATTGTCCAATTTTGCTCAAATTGTCACAGTTTTTCATCTCATGTTTCCTTATTCAATGAGAGCACGATGATTCCAGGGGTTGGTTTCCCTTTAATTCATGTGAAAAGAAATTTCTCTGAACTGAAATTGTTCTGATGAGTTTGATGAGATCTCCTCGTGCCTGTTTTGACTCAAGTTAGTTTTGATATACCCTGGACACAATCGGTATAAGGCATAACGGTATATATCTGGACCCCTTGGAAGAACAGAGGTATTTGTCTTAATTCCTCTGAAAGGGCAATCCAACCAGTCTTATTAATTGCAAATGATTTATACATATTTAAATTGGTCTTAAGTATTCTGATTTTGTAATATGTTATATGTAATATGTCTTTTACTGATTAAAAATAAAAACACGATATAAACTATTTTCGAAAAATAAAGTCGAACACTATTTCAATGGTTCTTTGCAATGCTATTCAAATCGTAACCGGCTTGACATTGTTGTGTCCGCACAGTTTTATTCACGGCGAACGGATCTATTCTCCTTCGACCGACTTTATTTCCCGAAAATAGTTTATATCGTGTTTAAAGTACAATACAATACAATACAATACAGTATAAATATAAAGTTTATTGTATTTGTATTTTATTTATTTAATCATTTTATTTCGACCCCTCCTCTCGGAATATTAGAGTACAACAGTACATATTTACAGTGATAACATACACACTAAGAAATTAGGGTACAACTTTGCACCCCTATGGGTATAATCCCATGTAACACCGGGTGAACCCTATGGGGTACAAGTTTGAACCCTAAATGTGAGGTGCAATTTTGTACCCCAACCAAGGGTACAAGTTTGTACCCTATTGGAACACATTTGTACCCCAGGGATGCAAAATTGTACCATTGGGGTACAAAATGAGATCTTTGGCGTTTGGCAAAAAAGGAAAGGAAAGGATGTAGTTTAGAGGCGTGTATCATTCAATTCTGAATATTTACGCCAGAAGAAGAAGAGAGAAAGAGGGTCACCATCTTAACGTCTCCACCCGCAAGACGGTATGCGACCTGGTTTCGAACCCGCAGGCCGGAACGAACCCAAGTCTATATGACTGTCCCGAACAGATGGATTTCAGCCGCACGCCACGACGTCTCAGTCAATATCGACCCTCGATATCGACCCTCGATACCGACCCTCGTTGTTCGTGAAATAGTGCCACCTGATTGGTCAGCCACTGTCGCCTCGCTCGCTCGCCATTGGTTAAGACGTGTTCCTTTTCTAGTCTGCTATTTATAAACTTTATTCAAAACATCGATGTATTAATGGGTTTTTTCTTCCGAATCTTGTAAGGATCAACGGAATGAAAAACATAGTAATGAATTAAATCTATTACGTATGAAATAGAGTTCCTAAAGGTAAAATAAGAACAAAATCAGCATTCATTTCCGATCACGTATAGAGAGTGGGGTCTGCATTCTGCA
>BQKZ01001078.1:31205-43911 GCA_036244855.1 Temnopleurus reevesii
ACCACCCATGCGTGAAATTGATTACAGCGTGTTTAAGGACATTTAGGACAGTTGTACTGAGGTATTTCCAGAAATAAAACACCTTGTATAAAATCTTTATGTACGTTTTAAAAAGTGTTCCTTAACTTTTTTTGAGTAGTGTATATTATTTACATTTTTAAACGTTTCTTGCCAACGACCAGAGTTACGTGTTATTTGTTATATAGACAGGTTGGTCACAATTGAACGACAATTCTTGTACTCCAGTTTTCATATATCACTTGATGCTAAAGCCCTGGTCATATAGGACCCCCGGAAGCAACACGATTCACCCCGACTCTTTGTTAATTCACAGTTAACTGCCTCAGAACAACGAGTCGGGGGAATCATGTTGCTTCCTGGTTCCTATGTGACCGGGGCTTTAGTCGGAAAAGCCTTGGGTGAGCTTTCGGGTCGTCACGATCAGCCTTAATGGGTCTATAAAAGCGTGCATGAAGTTTGCCTCTATTAATAAACTCGACTATTAAAATGAAATAGGACCGTTTATCGATTCAAATTTATTCACGTCTCTTGCTATTTTTTAATCCACTATTAGTAAGAAATGAACGAAAATACTTGGGATTCAGTTGGGATTTGGAATTGACAAAAAAAAACCTTTGTCCCTCGCGAATGTATTTGGTTTACTAATAGATTTAAATTCTACGTGTTCACAACAAGTTTTTCTTGTGGACCCCAAAGCTTGCCCGAGACTTACCTGACATAGCAAAAAGTAATGTATGCGAACCGGATTCCAAGTATTGAAATCTTATTGTGACTGATTGACCAGTTTTGGAAATACCGCATAACAACGCTCGTTGTTAAGCAATGTATACACATTTGAATATATTCGTAAACCAACCCGTTACTATATATTTTACGGAATGGCATGCAACTACGTTGACAAGAAACGTGTACACATTCGATTATATCAGGGAGGTGTCCTGAATGGAGCGACAACTCAGAGTCATGAATGTGAAACACCTGGAGGGCATTTCATGAAACTTTGTCAGCGACAAAATTAGTCAGCAGAGACAAATCCAGTGAAATCCTTGATTCTGATTGGCTTAAATCCACTGCCGCTGACTGTTGTTAGAGCAACTGTCGGAAAATCCGCTCTTGTCGCACTGAGTAATTTTCATGAAATGGCCCCCGGTCAAATTCAATAGATGAACAATTCATATGGCGATCCCTATTGACGTAACCTAGTAAAAAAAAAAGAGCATTTGGCACATGGCCGCATACAAAATAGACGGGTTTACTAATAGATGCAAATTTTATGCATACCTCTAACACAAAGGTTGTTCTTGACAACTTGAAAGCTTCCCGAGGCTTGCCCGACAAAGCAACAAGTAATGTATGCAAACTGGATTCCAAGTACTGTGGTCTTATTGTTATCAACCGGTCTATGGAATACCACGTAACTAAATTAAACGCACATGAATTTGAATATATAAGTAAACCCGCCTATTCAGAAGTGCTAACCAAGCCCGAATATGCATGAGGTCTGACTCAATTAAACATTTGAGAACAATAGGCGGGTTTACTAATAGATGCAAATTTTATGCCTACCTCTAACACAAAGGTTGTTCTTAACAACCCGAAAGCTTGCCCGAGGCTTGCCCGACATAGCAACAAGTAATGTATGCAAACTGGATTCCAATTATTATTGTCTTATTGTCATCAACCGGCCTATGGAATACCGCGTAACTACGTTAAATGCACATAAATTTGAATATATAAGTAAACCCGCCTATTGTTACAGCAATACCCATACACTCTCAGACATTCACTTGTGACAAAAGTTTTGGATTTATATAAAAAATGCACCTGCATATTCTGGAATTGTTGGAAAAGTGGATAAGCCTTGAATACTAGCCAGGCGCACGGACGGGCGGGAGGGAGGGAGGAGGGAGGGGCTCCTATATTTTTGAATTGTATTTGCGCTAATAAACTGACTAATACACAATTGAAAAGCACAAACAATCCTTAGGGTAGATCATATACATTCTTACATATTTATTCTAATTTGCATAGAAATATTACATATTTACATACTTATTTACTTCACTGAATTTTCACAGGAGATATTGTACATACACAGATACATTCGTCTGTTTTTAATCAGACCCACGTGTAGAAATCAGGGCACATAGGGCTCTTTATAGTAGCCAACGGCTTGGCCCATGATATATTTTCCTCATGCAGTTTCTACATACAGGCCTGTTACCAAATGTTCTTAGTTATTCCATACACACATATATTTATGTTCACATATATTTCACATAAGATATTGCATATTCACGTATCTATATTCACTTTGGTGTATTTCATTCTTAACAAGCTACGTATATGAATAATACTCAGGGTCTTGCTTTCAATAAGGTCGTAAATATTATTGACATCTGCCACTAAGTAGAAATAAGCTTTAACCTACGTGTAGATAATTTTGATACAAAGTACTGGAATGTGCCGAACACTTTTTTTTTTATAAGATAAAGGTATGAATTAGTTTTGCTTAAATAAACTATGTAACGTGTAATTGTGCAACTTAATCCTTTGCCTACTGGAACCGAGTAGTAAATGCACAAATTCTATGGGAATTACAGAATTCAGTAGTCAATGGGTTAAAACATTCTCAAATCCATGAGCAATTACATCAAACTGAATTGGATATATCATCTTGAAGAAAAAGAATGAAAAATAATTTCTAACTTTTTGGAAAAGCCAGTCAACGAATTCAGAAGAAAAGTGACTATTTTTAGATTTCCTTTTGTTCCGGCCATGAAAAAGGTCTGGAGAAAACAAATACAGTACTTTGCCCCGTAACACACAAATTACAATCAACGATTGACATCAATGGTATTCTATGTCAAATCATCTACTAATGTATGAAATTGATCGTAACATTGATTTTATCCCTTTCATGTTACCGTACTCAGGATGATGCCGTTGACAAAAAGGGTATGTTGCTAGAAAGTTTTTATTAATTGCACATTTTCATTCAAACAGTTGCTGCATTTTTAACAAGACGCGCTTTAAGAAGAGCTTTAATTGGCATGTGTCTATCAAGTACAAAAAAAATACCGGCGATCAACTGCATTTTTTTTAGCAACATACCCTTAGTTAATATCTATCAATCCTTTTAGATTATCTTCACTGTATGTTGCATGTGGACGGATCTAATTTTAATAATACCTACTTCCTTCACTATTCACCGTAATGCAAATGGTCGTGATTAAGTATACGTTCACAATAACCATCTATTGGCTACGACATTGACACATACATCTCTCTTGATGATGGGATATTGAGAAACATTTTCATTATACCGCAACGTCGTTGTTGTACTTTCAAAGCCCGAGTATAACACTCGAAACAAGACATGTGCGAACAATCTATGCGATTAAAGAGCGCTATCTAGTTTCAAAACCAACCAACCATACTATTGTAGGAAGAAATAAATTGGTGATGTACTTTGCATAACAAAATATAGCGGGTTACAATGCCGATTACATGACGACTGTCGTTGAGTAGGTCCTGACCGAGCGGGTGCGATCCCGTGCTTCCTTCGATCGTAGGACAGTCGTACGACGTCTTTCGTCTTTATCGTCCCTACAAGATGAATGTAACAGTCATATAATTATTATCTTCTAGACTTCCATTATAAAATACAATTATTATTAACATCAATATTTGAATAACCAGCTAAGCATCGAATATCGTCATTGGTTTGCAGGTTGAACTAAATTTTAAAACAAATATGCTCTCTTCATTTAAACGTTGATTGTATTTCACAATTAAAACATTTAGGAGCATATCTAAAAATTATACGTTTTAGACGAAATTAACTTTCACACGGTGCAGTAATTTGGCATTATACTTAAATGAAAAATCTAATAGCCTGGTTAAACGGACATCAGTTTAGTATAAAGCAGAGCAATTACGCATTTGATGTAGTAAAACCGGGTCACTAGACAGGGTCAAAACTCAACCAGTCTGTGTAAATCTGTATATTATACTCGCTTTCATTTTTTAAATATTTCGTGTGGATTACAATTTCCAAAATAGGATCTACATCATCAAAATCCTTACGGCCTAAGTGTTTTCCTTGTATTCCATGTAACCATTTTGGTACATTTTTTTGTTATATTTTCTTTTGCCCACAATGTTACTTTGTTGGTCTGATAAATTTGAATGGGGATATATGAACGGGGCTATTACGAGTAATAAAACATACCTCCAGATTTCAAGAATCGTCTTGTTCTTCTTCCTCTGTTCTTCTGTGATCGGGTAGAATGCAAGAGAGATGAAACCAATGATGGTGCACCCGACCGGTACTGCAGAGACGAGAAGACGTAACGTCAGGGCCACCGAGTCCGGCTGCTCACATGCTCCAGATACGTACCCAGATGCCCTGCGTACGTGGTGTGGCAACAATACGTTGTTATTAATCGTTAATTTTGTCTATTCAGTATGATTGTGCCCAATAGATAGTGTCATGGTGCAACAAAAATTACATTATTCATTTTAGTATTTGGGGGCATCCTTTTCTTGAAGAAAATGCGTATCTTTTTGATGTTCCGAGAATAACATTTTGTGTTGACCGCTCAGAGACACCATCATTCTCAGCAGAAGAGGCAAAGGAATAGAACTAAGTAAACGACTTCATTTGGGCCATCGCAATAGTTACATGATCACAAATTTAAAACAAAAATATCCTATTTATTCAATAAATGTGTGCGACACATTTATCTTAGAAGAGGGAAAGACATTCCATTCGTCTGCTATTGTGAATACCTCAACCAATTGGAAGTTATGCGGCCAAATCATGTTCATTTTATTAGCTCAAATCTTGCTCCTCAATTACTAACTTGGCACCCTAATATTTGGCGCCGTAGTATCTTGCACCCCTCTTCCCGACCCGTAGGTATCTCCAAAGACCCTGCATCAACTCCCCCTCACCCTTACCCAAGACCTACCCAAGGGCCAGCGTCGAGACAGCAAGTGCACACCCGGCTCCCATCTTGGTAAACATGACAAAGAATGAATAAAACACGGCTTCGTACGTGTTTCCAGTCTTTATTACGAAGTCGTCAATGACATCGGGTACCATCGACCTGGAAGAGCGAAAATATATTTAGAAATATTAGCGAACCAAGCTGAGAGAGGCGACATTTGTGGACTTATTCCCTCTACATATTCAAGCAACAAGCTTATATATTGCAGCTATTATGGCTACGTCGGATGGAGTACTGTCTTCCCTTTCCATCCCGTCCGATTCATATTTAGGCATTTTATATTTTCCTTCGCGCACATAATAACGCACAGTAGATTCACCATTCATCCTTGTCGCTTATGTGATTTCGCTTGACAAAGTTCGTTGGGTACAGCTTCAGAAAGCGCGAGCGGAATTCTAACATTACTGAATTTCAATCTGATACATGATACATACCTCCCCCAAAAGGTTGGGACAAATAAAGATGGTAACGGGACACAAAAATTGTCCACTAAAATGATTTCTCTGGAATTTCCCTTAAATTGATGGGCTAAAAAAATGCTTTTATCGTCTATCGTGATGCCACTCACCAAGGTACAAGCATGACAACTGCTACTGCATTTCCCGCCAGCACGCCAATTAAGTACAGTGCCCAGTTATAGCCCGGTGGTAGGAAGGCATGTGCGAAGAACATCGGAATATTAGCCTATTGAAAAATGAATGATGAATATAAGAACAGTTTAAACTAAAGCGATACTGACGAAAAATACATAAAATGATCTCAAAATGTACTCTCGTTTTTAATTACTACAATTACTAAAATAATTTGTCGACAAATAATAGGCACCACTAAAGAACATTATAGAGATAATGTTAAGTTTTCACTCAAATTTCCCTCAAACTTTTTTGATGTTCTCTGTTGGAATAATAAACATAATTTAAAAAAAACAATTATTATTCGAAGGATATAAATAGTTATGTTAGAAACCACCTTAACAGGTCAACCGTAATTTACATGCTAACGATGTGTCAGTTCTAACCTCAAGTGGACATGGCTATATCTTTCTATAAATGTAGGTCTCAAAGAAAAACCAAACATTTTGGACGACTGTAATGAAATTAGACTATTAGTAACTGTAATCTCATGATCAGTATGTAGCTCAATGATTGTGCGGCTGGATAAAGGACATTTTCTTCAATGATAAGAAATAAAATATCGTTTGGAACTTCTTTCGTTGGTAGTTTTGGTGATGTTTGCCTTATCGTCAGCGATTTATATGGGGCTTTAATGAACATTGGCCATTTTTGTTGGAACCGAGTGAATTTCCTTATTACATAGATACAATACAATTAGTTCATCTTTCTTACCAAGGTTCCGATATATAGTGCTGCCTTCTTTCCAAATTTCTTAAGAAACATTTGCCAAAGAGGCATAAGTGCGAATCCGAACGTCTAAAAGAAAGAACGAATGTTAGAAGATTGATTTCATGCTTTGATTTGAGGACTTGATTTTTTTTTTAAATAGATAAACATACTTTATTGTTTATATATGAATACTGAATACAAGCGTATAAACAAACATATAAACCTCGGATAAACACTGCGGGAGCAGAGTATACAAGGTCTAATAGCCCTACAAAGGAAAGTAAAAAAAAAAAACCCGAACACATTTTGAGCAGGAGCGCTTCATTTATCTTTAGTACTTGTACATCATTCCCTTCTCAACAGTTTGGACGCAGTTCCTTCGGAAATGCACTGTATTTGCTCTGCAATTCCCCATTCTAATTTAGAAAATGGACTAAAAATTACCGTTGAAACAACTTTTGAAATATCATGTTAGCATGCAGGTTGATATTTTCAAAAATGCTAAGATCAACTATTTGGTGGCCAAGGATTTTTTTTTTAATGTTGATCTACTGAAAACTGCATATCCAGAGGATGAGATGGAGTTGCCCCCCCCCCCAAAAAAAAGGGTATGTATTTGCATTTATACGGGGGGAAATGCAGAAGACTTGAATGAAAATATCAGTGACTTATTTGTTGTTAACGTCAGGAATCTTATTGATCTTTGCTTAGATACAATACTGATACGCTCGAAATTAGCATATAATGGTATAAGTATAATGTAACCCACTAAGCCAAGACTTACAATAATGACGATGATAAAGTTTTGATATTTGTCTTCCTCCATTGCATACTTGATGAACAGCGCATAGTTGCCCTGGATCGTCTGCAAACAACAGGGAGAACTATAATGAATAGATGAATCACCTTGAATGAGTGTAGAGTGGTGAAACTTCGATATCGAAAATGAAGTCCATGGAGTTGGGCCCAGGCGAGGCACAAGAGATTTTCAATGCTGATCAACTCATATTTTCAAAGTCTATGTGATTTAGTTTAATTCTTTATTTTATTATTGTATTTTTGATTGATTGCGGCAATTCCATTATCAAAATCATTTTCATTAACCCCTTTGTGCACAAATTGGATTTTCACTGATTACATATCGTCCATGTTTTCACTAAGTGACGGGAGCCAAAGGGTATTGTTGTATGAAGACAAAGAAATTCCGACATAGCGCCAATTCAAAGGGCATCCTATAGAACAACGTGTTAATTCTATAGAAGGTCACGTTTCAATGGATTTAGAAACTCAGTTTGTGTATTAATACCCTCTGACTTCCGTCACTATGTGAAAACACGAACGATATTATTTGTTGCTGTATTGATATTTATTTTAATGCTGACAATCTGGTTTAAAAGGTATCATATCATAGGCTGGTGTAATCGAAAGGTACTTTAAAATTCCCATTTACTTCTACAAATCTTAAGGAAAGACCAGCCCGTTATAATGTTCGGAAAAGAAAGTAAATTAATGTCATTAATACTAAAATAAAATACTGCCATAACTACTGCCATGATCATAACCAGACCATAATTGATATCACCATCACAACTCACCATGACTGAGAGCAGAAGAAAGAGAAACGAGACCATGAGAGTGATGTAGGGCCTAAAGGAGAGCACCTTTTTAAGTCCCGTCAGAAAGTCTTCCTCCTCTTCACCGTTCTTCTTCTTTACTGAAAGTGGGATCAAGTAAACAATGGAAGACATTATTAGAATAAGGTCATTACTTTGGTAACTAATCGTGATTATTAGACAAGATTATTTTGTAATCTACCAGGGGAAAAAGCTGTGTCCTGAGCTGCGAAAATACTCACCCCGGTGTGTTGAATAGGTACCTAGCTGGCAGAAATGTTTTCGTTTAATCTGCACTGATGAAGTCAGAGCAAACATTGTATAGCAACGACTGATAAAGTTTGTGTTAGGTGCTATATAAGAACCTATAGATGTCATTATTATGCTTATCATTACTCTTATTTGTATTCCTCTTTTTTCTTCTTCTTCTTCTTATCATTATTATAGTTAAACTTACTTTTCTTTTCCTTAGTCCCGAGAATAGCACAGAATGCACTGAGCACTATCACACAGCAGATGGCTCCTGCTCCAACACTGTAGCCCTTTTTCTGAAATTATTAGAAATGAGAGAGGGCGATGTCATGCACTACCCTATAACATGCATGTGTTAATTTGATAATTTTCAGGGGTATAAATAAAATCTGAGCCCCGTAATAATTAAACTTGCTATCATCTAACACATGATTTCACACAGACTTGCGATATCGATCTAAAGCCCTGGTCACATAGGGTCCCGGAAGCAACACGATTCACACCGACTCGTTGTTCTGAGGCAGTTAACTGTAAATTAACAAAGATTCGGGGTGAATCATGTTGCTTCCGGGGTCCTATGTGACCAGGGCTTTACGATTGCTTGTAAGTATTTATGTTGCGGTGCCCTTGTTAAAATGATATTTTACAGAGCCTATTCATTTAGATGTTGGGTGAACAAATACGTTTCTGGTACGTAAATTTTAAGGAACAGAAACTGTAAGTAGTAAAATATTATTCCTGTTTGCAATCATGGAATCAATAGTCGCTGAGTGGATTTTGCTTGATTCTTAAACGCACTATTTTAATTTCTTATGGTATTATCATTTTCACACAAAGGATATATTCAAATTCATAGCATTTGTTTCATAATTTTCGTTCGAGCTAACCTCTTGTTCCAAATATTCTGAGTTGGTCACGTTTGTCGAGTTTTCCCAAGTCGAGTTGGCGCCACTATCACATCCAGCTCGTTCATAGCCCTTCGTGAAAGCTAACACTGTCTGTCCCATAATAAGGTTTCCCAATAAATTAGCCGCGACTTCACAGACCATTCCTAAGATAATAGACAAGGCAAAAAGAAAAAAATAACCAGGCAAAGGGAACACAGAATAATAAGTGTATATTGCTGCATGAAATGAAGACGATGACGACGACGATGATGATGGTGGTGAAGATGGTGACGATGATGGTGACGAGGATGATGACGATGAAGAAGTGATCATGATTACGACGATGGTGGGAATGGTGATGAAAATAGTAACAGTAATAAAGATGATAATTGCAATGAAATGATTTCTAAAACAGCTAAACCAAATATTCTTATCATCAATAACAATGTTTTTAAATTGACTGTAGATCCAACCTGAAAACTTCAATAAACCCGTTTTAAAAGCCCATTGATATATTAACAAGCCCTGTTCAATGAATATGTGAACAATTATAAACAACTAATAAACCAGTAGAAATGCTTACACTTGAGAATGTTACCCTGTATATTCAGATATCAATTGCGAATCTTTACAATTCCCATTGCTATATATATATATAACTATTATATTGTTTCTTCTCATTGTATAAATATTTGGAAAATAAAACTTACGGTAAAGTGTGGCCGAATCTCTCTCAGTTTGATTCTCGGTGAGGTAGAATGTTAGAGTTGAGTATGGCATGTAGTACAGCTGCAGAGAAATACGTGAAAGGAAATAATGAATTATGGGTTGTATTTCATCAGATACGTAAGACATTAAGACAAACCACTGTAAGTTATCAGTTTTTGTCCTTAAAGAGAATTTGTGGAGTGTCATTCTCAATAACTTCCTCCAGTCATTCTTAAGTGTAGCTGCTTGGTAAAACACTGCCCTGAGAACATTTACATGAAGAGGAGCAAAACACTATCACATACAAAGCTATGGAATGGTAAGTTATTGAATGTGATTGATAACTTGCGACCACAATATTTTGTTTGACATAAGTGTTCCGAAGCAATACTGCGCGATTAGCATCAGGGGAAACAGAATTTATATTGATTTCAGTTTGTATTACAAATTGTCAGGTAGGAATCTTTTTCTTCGTTAGACGATTTATCAACATGATTACAAAAGATTTAACAAATAAATTAATGTTTACACGCGATATCAACACATATTTTTTGAGAATGAAGATAAAATATAAGTTATTACTTGTTCTTTATTATAGCTTTGAAATCGAAACTGGCTTAAAGACCTCTGTCGAATATGAAATGTCGCCATGGGATCAATCAAAATCTACGGCCAGTAATAAACAATGTGTAGAGCTAAAAACTTCATTAATCTCTGTTGCTATATCTACGTAAATATCGTTCTGACTACGTCGCAACTTATGAAAACGTTTACAAATAACGAGAGAGCAGATTTCATTTCTACACTAAAAAAGGATCTTACCGATAAAAGTAACCCGAAGCCACAGTAGAATAACAGGTACCAAGCTAATAGATACTGGTCTTCCTCAAAGCCGGGCACATACCAGATGAAGAAATATACTACAGCAGCACATGGCGCACCAAATACCATCCTGGAAAAGATGAATAAGTATCATACATTTGATACACATTGAAAACAAATATATAGGATCAAATATCGAGCTGTTAATGGTTGGTTTATAACAGAGCTTATCCCATAGGCTACATTTTGTAACTCCAATAGACTTTTTGCAGGGACATCCCACTTCCATTATTATTCAATGTGTTATTGATTGTTTAGTAAGCAGCAGTGTACACTTCATACCTTTCCTTTTCCGAGTAGGATATTTTCATCTCATTTTACATAACGAACAGGAGAATTTTCGATATTAGATTATAAGCATTAGTTTAGTTTAGTTTAGTTTTTCTTCTACATACAACATAATTTCAAAGTACAGCATAAAAACACTATTCATGAGTATCATTTTGACAAAGGGTCGCAAAATGAACATAAATGTTAAATAAAATACTATAAACTGTGATGACAATTTGTCAACGTACACTGAATAACATGGAAATAATAGAAGAATGATTATCTTGTAAGCAAATTGCTTGAAGAAATAAGATAACCCTGAGATTACACTAATTCATGGATATAACGTGTCACATTCTGGCCTGCAATGGAATGTTACAACCTTGTACTGAGAGGCACCTGGCAGTGGTCAATGATGTGGCTCTTGCATGAAACAGACAATGAAAAATTGAAGTGTGATGACACGAGGTAGTGATTGAATTTGAATATGAATTCATTCATTTGAACGTCATCGACATATACAGCCAACATTTTGTTCTGATTACATTTTTCATATGCATTGTGTTATGTCAAACAAATTATACAAAATAAAGAAAAGATTGAATCTCGTTGATCGTTAACGTGTCTAAATCTTGTTTTAAAGGGTTTGAGCACATTGATAAATAACACTACGTTGACTGATTTTCAAATGTGATTTGTCGACACTTTTTAAATCAGTATTCTACTATAAATTGTAAATGTTTTTCCTTTAATATAAAGATACGTTACCATGGTTTTAATTTTCCAAATCTTGTGTCAGTTTTCATGACCATGTATCCAACCATAGGATCTGTGAGGGCGTCCCAGAAACGACCAGCGAATATGACGGCACTTGCAGAAGTTGGTTGGATCTGAAAGAGAGAGGGAAAATGACGAGGTTTATTTAAGTGATAGGATTGACTAAAATGGCGCAATTATTGAATGTTTCATAAAAGTTTTATAAGTGAGAAGATTGTCTAAAACTAGCGAACAAGATTTGGAAAAGTTTTGAAGCCTAAAAGTTTTGACAGTTACGAATAACTAGATGTTGTTTGTATATCTTACGACATTATTGGAGTTATGAACTCTATTTCGAAGAGCGCATACAATGCAAAATGATAACTTTACAGTGAATGCTTTTGATTGACGTTAAATTCTTTCGGTTCGCTCAGTATGAAATATCAATGTAACATAATCCAAGCGTCTTTTCAGCAGGTCTGATTTGCCAGCATTATGGACTATTGTCGTTGTACATACATGTCCTTACCTGAGCTGTATCTAGAACAAATCACGTGTTGGTCAGATGATAGGGCATTGCACCATGACCAAGACCGTTCCATGTCTTTCTCGCCCGAGCTGTATCGACTAAGGAGACTGATATATAGAGCCCGATGACCTTATTGGTCAGTTTGTATGGCATTCCACCATGCCCAAGACTGTAGCACTATCTTTTTTTTCGGATCTACAGCCGACTTGATGAAATGTTGCATGTAAATATTGATTGCCCCTATGGCTTGCCATACCTTTACTTATGCTCAAGTCGCAGCGAAGCCCGGAAGCAACCCGATTCAACACGAATCTTTGTTCGGAGGCGGTTAACTGTGACTTGAGAAAGGGTCGTGTTCAGTCATATTGCTACCGGTCCTCTATTGTGACGGAGGACTTACCTGAGCCGTATCTAGTAAGAAGACTGATAT
>BQKZ01001078.1:50674-65337 GCA_036244855.1 Temnopleurus reevesii
GGGGGGGGGGGGGGGCTCGACAGGATCGTCAGCCAAAAGCACGCCATTTTTTCATTTGTCAGCTTCTTGAAGGGGGAGTGCACAATTTCAAATTGTCATCTTTACATTTGTTGGTTTTACTTGGGCTCTCTGCTTTCAATATATTAAAGTAAAATTAATGCATTTTCTTTTGGTACAAGAAGAAGAAGGAAGAAGAAGAAGGAGGAAAGAAGGAACGAGATATAAAAATAAGAACGAGGAGAAGACAGACAATAACAACAAAGATAAACAGATGGAGGAGACGGAGGAGAAATGTTGATACTGATGATGCATCTTGATTGTTATGATGATGATGATGATGATGATGATGGCGATGGGGTGCTGAACAGATGATGATGTAACATAATTACACGACCACAAAGATGAAGAAGAAGCAGAAGAAAAAAAAAGATATAAAGAAAGTATAAAGAGGAATGCAAAGAAGATCAAAGATCATACGAATATTGCAATCTATTTTGATAAGCTATTTGGCTAGTTATTTTTGGAACATAATTACGATGTCAAACACTTACGGCTATAAATATAACCCAAATAAGCTTTTATGCCCTTTATTATCATGATTATAAGATAAAATAGATTAAGTGTGACAATTCTCGCAACCGACCATACACTCAACTTAAGAATCGCAGATGGCGCTATGCAGTTTTAACTAGAGTGACGTCATATAAGTTGACTTACCTTCTTCCGGATTTGCATGTGTTTTCATTTTCGCAAAGGTTCTAGATCGAAAAATCATGTTTGTTTTGCATTTTATGTGAAATATTTCCTGATATTAACTTTCATTACATCAAGGTTTGTTTCTTTTACACAGTACCACGTACCTTTGATCATGTCGATAGTGCTAAAAGAAGAAAAATGGGCAATTATCCAAAAGGAAGGCCATGGCACGTGTATTGCTTCCCAAACCGGAAGTCCCCTAGTCAACTGTAACGGATCAATATCGACGATATAGTGAGATGTCGTTTAATATCGGGTATTATCGGTAGCAAGAATTCCTTGACAGTTCTGCGTTCTTCTTCAGGCCATGTGCGTCACTCAGAAAAAAAGAGGAAAGAAGCACCTTTAATTCTGCGATGGAATGTGGTGTGTATTAATCCGATGCCAGGCGGGGAAGATTTGCATCGTCTCGGAAGTTCGAGTTGCGAGCCTCGGACGGGCTTCCTTTTTTACAGATGGTGCACTTAAAGACCTCAGCTTGACTGAATTCGCACATGCCTACATTATGCCTCAATCAAGAACTAAGTTGACAGAGAATACAGGTACAGATGATTGAAAATTAGATTCCACTTCGCTATTGCACAAATTTATGTTAAAAACCTGTTGTCCACCCTCTCCTAAGCACGACCGGGATTAATATATTTGCGGGGGAGGAAAAACTTGATGACGACATGCTGTGTGCCGCTGTCTTAATTCACTTCAGTGATTTACACAGTTTACTTATGTATATGGCGAAAATATTCCCTACATTGATACACAAAATCGCCAAGAACACAACATTTAAAGCTCGTATATGTCTGAAAATTGAACAAAGACGAGCTCAGATAGTTAAAGAGTCGGTATAATTAACAAAGTACTCCGTCAAATAAAATTCCTTAAAACGTGGTCTAAATTGTAAATTTGATTTTCACTCTTGAAACGAGCCGTCGTAATTTATTCAGGGCAGAAATGACAGAGCAAGATAATCATGTCAAGAATTTAAAGGAAATAATGAAGCGATCATGATGAATAGCGCGTACAAGCATGCCAAGCGGGGGGTGAATAGAAATTCCTAGGAGGCGCAGATTCAATGAACAATGGAAGTGCTGATTGTTTAATAAATTAGCGATACCGGCAAATTCTGTTGAAAAATAATCGCACTATTAGGTGTTTTCGGCCCGATTTATGCAATATGATTGATAAGATGTGCATAAAACTATTCCCAGGTCTATCTTTCATTAGTTATCTAAGCACATCATAGATAATTTCTAACTGTACACATTTTCTTGATAACTTATGGGCGATTTTATGCATCGATGTAAGATCTATTTTTGTTAGGTACATAAGTAACCTGTGTAAATCAATGAAGTGAAACGAGGCAACGCACACAGCATGTCGTCATCACCATTATGATCACATTTCCACCCCCTGCATTGGGAGGGGGCGGACAAATAATGTTTAGTGCTTTTTATTATGGTAGCGAGAGAGAATTTGACATTCAGTTATTTGTATTTATCCTACATGTATATAAAGCCCTCGATTGAAGCCTGGTTGATTTTCCTCAAGCTCTGGTCTTTAACTGTTTTTCTTACAGGACATACTAACTTCGATGTGATTTTGGGGGGCAAATCCAACATTTCTATTGGTCATATGTAATTGCTAAGTTATGACAGGTAAAATATATTGATAATAATCAATGGCAGCCTGTATTCAAATGTAAAACCGTGACTGGGCATGGGGAGAACTGCCATTATCATCAATTTTTAGGCATTACGATATATTTTTCTCAAGAACATCCATGAAATTCATTCAGTGGAATGTCAATGTCTCTGACCTAACAGGTAAGAACTTTTAAAAGCACAGTAGAATATATTCAAATATTTTAAGCACTATTATGCTATGTTATGTTATTCACTCATTGACGCATCGTAGGGGACGTTGATCACCCCCCCCCCCCCTTCATCGCATGCGGGAGTGGGAGTCAGAAGTTAGGGAACGAGACAATTTTAGGTAAAAGAAGAACAAAAAATATACATTTCTTGTTTTTATTATGCTCTATCATTTATTTATGCACGCATGTTCTGTTATTTACTTATGCATGCAACAAAGATATAAATAAATGTTACGTTTCTCCTCGTGTACGCATTTCGTAGGGGTCGTTGGTCGCCCCCCCCCCCCCCCCCCTCATCGCCTGAGGGCGTTGTGGAGTGATATTCAGGAACGAGAAATCCTAGGTAAAAGGGTAACAAAAATTACTGAAGGGGGGGGGGGGAATTTTTAGCTGATGACTTTGCTTTTCCTTGTCAGCTCATCGAAGGGAGGAGGGGGGGGGGGGGGTAGGGAAAGCAAATTTCAAGTTGTTTGAGCATTCTCGGTTTCCAAGCCCTGCGAGCGCCTACCATTTTAGGTGAGTTAATTCTCACTTTCGACAATAGGCGATGCAAAACGATATTTCATGATAGCATAGCTATTCCTATGTTGCCACTGGAAAAGTAACTTCCACTTTCAGTAGCGACGTTTATCATTTCGGGAAATTGCCGATTCTTTTTTCTTCAATATCACCGAAGTTACTTGAACGTGATATTATCTACTTTCACAAAAATCAATTCAATGCTCCCTTGCAATGCTATTCAAATCAGGACCGGCTTGTGATTGTTGTGTCTGCACAATTCAACACACGGCGTACATATCTATTGTTCCATGACCCACTTGATTTAGCGGAAATAGTTTATATCGTGTTCTTGGCGCTACATGAACAGGATCAATGAAACACACCATAGTGTGATTATAATTCATATCAGGAAAGAAAAGAATAAAGTATTTAAAAAACGTGAGTTTTCTATTTGGAGCCAGGCAAAATGGAGCACACATTCACGAAAGCCCGTGACCGGACTTGCTTGCAATTAAAACTGCATAGCGCCAGCTAAGGTTCCAGGTTTTCTTTTTCTATCGGTGGTGTCGGTTTCGTGAATCAATTGGAGTATTACTAACTCAATTTAGCATGAAACTTTACAACAACAAAGCATATCAACAACAAATTTGAGAGGCCTGACAATGCTTTTTATTTATTTTTTTATGTTGTTGTTAGGAAAGCTCAGTAATGATTGTCTTTTCCATATTGTACTTTTTTGTATTTGAACAAAATATTGAATGCGTCAAACACGGTATAAACTGTTTTCGACAAATTCAATCGAACGCCAATTCAATGGTCCTTTGTAATGCTTTCAATTGTTGTGTCCGCACAGTTTAATACATGGCGTACGGTTATATTGTCTGTAACCCACTTAACTTTTTGGAAATACTTAATATCGTGTGTCATGACTTGTTTGCTTATGTTCTGAGAACCACTTGAATCCACTATGTCATTCGCATTGCCCTTATACACCTCTGCGTGTTTAGCCTGCCCCGGCTCAGCGCTTTCGAAAATAAAAAAACGCTCACTGGACGCATAAAGACACAAGTCACATACGATGGACTGACGTTCGGCGTAGGCTCCTTGAGTACTAGCCGGACGTCAGTCCATCTTCTGATCACCGTTTACTGTGTGTTCGGGGAGACTTAAAACGCAAAAGTGTGACTTGGCCATAAATGTTAGTGGCCATTTCTGACTCCATGGTATGAACTAAAATTTACAATCACTTCTGTGACTGAGCATCGGAAGTTTTAAATTTTTCTTTCGACTTTTATCAAAAGGTAATAAAACGAAATTAGATTGAGATATTATTGCACTTGGTGATAACATTATGATATAATAGATTCTCCATATGAGTAAAATATACTCATATTAGCACAAGAATCTATGAGAACTAAAATAAAGAAATTATAAAATCTCGAAAATTCGAACACTAACCGCAGTCTATTGACATATTAGTTGAAATTCTTATTATAAAACATTGATGACTCCGGGACTATTGTTATTCATGTATTGAACATACATAGAATGTTCCATATCTTATAATGTTTTAAAAACCATTGTAAAGTTTTCAAAACCCACCGAGACATTCTCATTGTCTATTAAAGTGTATCATCATATCGGACGCTGTGATATGAACAAAATTAACCTTTTTATTTACTAAGCGGTGATGACTCTCGTTGTACTTTTGTTACTTATGTATTTGAACAAATATTGAATGTGTAATGTTTGATTATGTTCTTAAACCCATTGTGAAGTTTTCAGAACCCACTGCGATATTCTCATTGTCTAAAAGTTTATCATCATGCCGTATTGGACGCCTTGATATGAACAAAATTCACTATTTTTTGTTATGAATTACGCGCGGTGATGACTCTCTTTGTACTATTCTTATTCATGTATTTAAACAAATATTGAATTTTTCATGTTTGGGTATGTTCTAAAACCAAATGTGAAGTTTTCAGAACCCACTGCGATATTATCATTATCTAAAAGTTTACCGTCATACCGTATTGGACGCCTTGATATGAACAAAATTCACTATTTTTTTGTTATGAATTACGCACGGTGATGACTCTCTTTGTACTATTTGTATTCATGTATCTAAACAAATATTGAATGTTTCGTGCTATGTTCGAGAAATTATTGTAAAGTTTTCAGAACCCATCGGGCCACTTTTATTGTCTACATGTTTGTCAGCAATTTTGGATGCACTGATATGAACAAAATTCACTTGTTTATTTACAAAGCGGTGATGACTCTCTTTGTACTTTTGTTATCAATGTATTTGAACAAGTATTTAATGTTTCATATTTGCGTATGTTCTAAAACCCATTGTGAGATTTTCTGAACCCACCGGGCCATATTCATTGTCTAAAACTATGCCGCCATTTTGGAGGCTGTGATATGAACAAATTTCACTATTTTCTTTTTTACAAAGCGCTGTGATGAAGGTCTTTTGACTTTTGTTATTCATGTATTTCAACAAATATTGAATATGCAATATTTGACTATGTTATAAAAACCAAATGTCACTGGTTTTCAGAACACAATGTGCCATTTCCACTGTCTACGTGTCAGTCATCATCTTGGAATCCGTTTAATGAACAAAAATTTACTATCATTAATCAAGCATCGGTATCGTCAACCTTTTCTCTCACCTATTCGCAAAGGTAAGAAATTGAAACGTAATGTATTTTTTTAAAATCTTGAATAAAACACAATAAATATCTCATAATGTAACTTTCATGTAAGATCTGGCATGTGTTTTACAAGTCTCGTTTTTCCATGCCCCTCAATTTTAATATAATTATAATAAGTTTCGCTGCTTCAGATACTGTACGTTATTCATTTATGTTTAATATGTAAATACTATTGTAACATATTTATGATTTTATGTTGACGATTGTGAAAATGTTATTGAAATATGAAATTAGATCAAATAAAATCATACAATTCGAAATAGACTTCCAGCAAAAAACGCTGGTCTTAATTTTATCTCCACAACCGAATGGTATTGAAATAACGCCCGTTTGGAAATAAATCATTACGGTTGTTGGCTTGAACAATCTCAGTAAGCGTTTAAATGTTATGATTTGATTTCAAACGTGTTCAAACTTATCTAAATATTTTTTCGGTGTGGACATAATTATATAGATTCCAGTTGGTGTTACATTTCACATGAGTGTTTTCGTAACACAACAAACGTGTGTCCAAAAAACACCTTCTACAGAATAGAACCTGCTCGCTTGATTATTCTTATCGACCGGAAATTGAAAATAAAATCCGTGATTTTAAACCTAATCCACGTATCTAGACATGCTAGAGTAACATCTCCCCCGGCGTCATCATCATTATTACGGAACTTAAGTAAGAGGATGGAATGGCTGATCAGGACGTTATTTCTCAAGCGCGGGAAAATTTCAGGACGGTCTTCGGCAGGAATAAGGTTCTCATCAAGACGATAGTGTGATGACGTATTTTACGTCATCACACTAGCGCCCTACTCATTATTCCGTCCTCTTCTAATGTTGGCGATGCTTATAACTGTACTTACCAACACAACGCTACTTCTGGAACGGACCTTAGTGATAATGTTCTGATCAGCCCTTCCGTCCCCTTGCTTATTAAAGTTCTGTATTGTTTTATAACGATCATCTTGTATGTGTAATGTTAATCCATTCAAAGTTATTTATTTATGACTTGTATTCATAATGTTGATGATAACGGCAATTCGGTCATTTGGCCGGGAATGATTCTTATTTTGTAGACCGTTTAAAATAAATAGGTAAAAAGGCAAATGAATAAACAATTATCTTTCAAATAGAAAGAAATGACGGGCTATCTCGTGCTGACAGTACTTCTCATGATTGGCTTGCTGTGTCACATGGCCTATTGCCGTCCGACCGAAGCGCCTGGAGAACTGGAGAACGGAGGGATACACGATGGAGGAGAATGGCTTGGAGGATGGTTCGGAGGAGGAAGAGGAGGTGGTGGAGCTGGAAGAGGAAGAAGAGGTGAAGCTGGAGGAGGAGGAGGAGGAGAGGATGGTTCGGAGGAGGAAGAGGAGGTGGTGGAGCTGGAAGAGGAAGAAGAGGTGAAGCTGGAGGAGGAGGAGGAGCAGGAGGAGGACGAGGAAGAAGAGGAGGAGGAGGTCGAGGAGGAGGAGGAGGAGGAGGTCGAGGAGGAGGAGGAGGAGGAAGAGGATTAAGAGAAGGATTAACAGGCCAAGATGGATATTAAGCTCCATTTTAAGCAATCTTTTTCTGCTTAAATTTGTATTGCAATCTCGGCTGGTCCAACTTATTTTCTTTTCCTGCAATCACAAATAGAAATTTCAATTGGAACACGTAAGGTAATACCTCTTTTCCGATTAGTCCGGTAAACACCTAGTTCATATTCTATTCGATATTTTTGAGAGCGCTATATTCTCCCGAATACTTTTCTTTCAATTGCTGAAAGACTAAAAGAGGGCGCGAACACGTAAATTGCAGGGTAATAATTATTGCGTTGTATACGGATATCTGAGATGATCACGCCATCTAGTGGTCGCGCTTGTTTCGGGTTGACCACTGGCGTACAAAGGAATCATAAAAAACCGTTCAGAATAAGAACTAGTGTCAGTAATAACCTTCAGCAGCAAATATTGGCAAAGTCTTATAATATTATGGAAAGAAGAAAATCTCTGTATGTTAATAATCAACAGAACATCTATCAATCAAATCATACATGCTTTTCAGGAACTTCTTAAATGGGCCATCCCATTATATTCAGTGTTTATGTTTCAATTCAATATATCCTTTGGCTGTTTTGTGACCTAATGCTAGGCAGCGCAAGAGATGCAGAATGAAGACACAAAATAACAAAATAGATATTTCGTTTTTGTCTGTGAATTTATTTACACGTGTGAGACAGGCATTATCTGATTCTTACCAGACCTATACATATACATTGTAAATCGTACTATAATACAATATTATACAAGAATGAATACAATTTATACTTATTAAAACATGGAAAATGTCACACATTATATTACTGCGAAATCTTCCAAACAAAACTGATTGCCCCATCATGATTGCTAATACATAGCCGATGGTTCCGGGATATTCGTGAGATCAACGTTAAACAGATAATAATGCAACAGCAAAAAGCCCCGTTATTGTTATTGAAAGAAAACCGCATTATGTGAATAATTGTACTGCAGTACGCAATGTAATTAGTTATTTGAAGCGCCATCTCACCAAAACTAGTATACACATTTCATATCTTAACATCAGATACCCTTGATGTACAAGTGTGTTCATGTAATTCCAATTAATTGGTAATAACATAAAATTATGTTAATTAAGTAGAAAATGACATGTGTTATATAAAATCAATTTAAATGTTTGCATAAATATAACAAGTTAAAAGGAGAGTCTACCCAAAAATGATATTTCTTCAACAGGGATAGAAAAATCAGATGAGCAGAACAAAACAGTTTGAGAAACATTGGACAACTAATAAGAAATTTATGAATGATTATATATTTAGACGAATTGGCAACTGATGACGTCACAGGTGCACAACTGACCATTTATTACATTCATATCAATGTCATGAAATGTTACTTTTTTCTTCAAAAATATGATTTCCTCACAACCTTAATCATAGAATATCTTTATGATAGATATATAGATCCACTTTTTGCATGTTTACATTCATACAAACTTTGCAACTTTCTGTAAAAATAATGAATTTTGCACCATATCTATAACAAAAAATTTGGTTAGTTGTGCACCCATGATGTCACCAAATTGGCAACATCTCTGGAAAATTCCACTAATTTGTCCATTTTTTCAAATCTTTCAAGTTAAAGGTCATGATATTTGTTATGGATATTAATATAGACAGTGGAAATACATTGTGACTGAATAAAATCTGACATATAAACTTAGAAATGTGCACGTATTAATCTTGTCGTGGTCTTTACTATAGCGAAACATCATAGTTTTACCTGTATATATAGATTTGCAAGAGCAGTGATAATGATCAGAACGAACAATTATGAACAATGGACCTAGCCGCGGAGAAAATAGACGCTTTAGTAGAAGTAGTATCAGTAGTACGTAGTAGTAGTAGTAGTAGTAGCATTAATTGTAGAAGAAACAATCGTCATAGTAGTATAGTAGTGGTAACAAATTGGTAGTAGTATCATGGTTACTAGAAATAGTAGTAGTAGTAGTAGTAGTAGTAGTAGTAGTAGTAGTAGTAGCAGTATATTAGTGGCAAAATAAGTAGTAGCAGTAGTAATAGGAATTACGTAGTAATCAGCGGAAATGTTACCAATCAAAATAAATGGTTGAAAGTAATGATGGTAGTATAGTCTAAATAATAATAGATTGTTAAGTGATATTCTTGTTATCAGTTATAGATTTATGTGGTAGAATAGTAGTTATCGTACTACACATACGCGGCGTAGTACTAGTAGTTGAATCCGTAGTCGTAGTCGTAGCCGTAGTCGTAGTCGTATTAGTAGTATAGTAGTAATTGTAGTAGTAATAGTAGTAGTAGCAGTAGTAGAAATAGTGACAGTAGAAGAAATAATAGTTGACGTAAAAGCAACATACGTAGCAGAGGGTATAGTATTAAGAGTAGCAAAAATAGTTGTTTTGTATTACTATAGCAGAGATAAAGCATAGACGATGTATCATATTAACAAACAAATATCTATATACAAAATCTGCATGATATTAAATAATTTAAAATGCACTTTAATAGAAATTTTTAATTCTGCATTAATTAATTAATGTGTCAGAATGGCATAATCATAGATCGGAGTTGCTTACAAATATTGCACTTGTTTTGTTTCCGAAAATTGTAGGTTTAAATAAACCATTCCACAACAATATTGCATCAAGCTTAAATATGGCAAGTTTATTGGCTTCTGGCAAGTTTATGAGTTTTAGTTGCATCAATTTTAAATTCCAAATCGTGTAACAGTCTATAAGATGATAAAGTGATTGTGCCGGTAGGGGTTTGGTTAGGAATAGTATTACCACTAGTAAAACGGGAGACGTAATAAAAACAAATAGTAGCATAAGTAGTAAACGTAATGGAAGTCGGTAGGAGGGGTGGTAAAAGTAAAAGTCGATGTAATTTTATTAGTAACAGTTTATGGAGGGTTCCCACAAAAACATTGAAAGTAGAATTCTCTCGCTTTTCTCATACGAAAATAGAATGGGGTTTTTTTTTATGACTTTACACACATTTTTTCGACACATTCCTGTTTTTTCCCTGACTTTCAATGACCACAAGTTTTTTTTGTATGAGTAAAAACAAGTCGTAGTAGTGTATTAGTAGAATCATTGATTGATTTTGAATAATAGTATACAAAATAAGTAGGTCGGAAGAAATAATTGAAACATCTGTAAAATCAGATGGTCGCGTACATGAAAGGGGCGGTGCATTTTCTGTAACTTCATTTCCGCAAAAAAAAGGAATAGCTTTCATAATGCGCTATGTGTTCTTGGAATCAAGTAATATTGGCAACAAGACTGTTCAACATCTCTCTGCTCCTGTATTGGTCTGGCGCCACCTTGAGTCCAAATGTGAAAAATGACACACAATATTTGTGTTTGGTTCTGTCACGAAACCTTAATTTCATTCTTAATTGATTTCTATCATTGTCACCTTAACAATAATAATTAAGAAAATAGCCTCTTTTTCTAATAAATGTTTGTATATATTAATAACCAAAACACGGTTGAAACGATCAAGTGCAGCTTACATTTTCTTTTGCTAGAAATCAAACGTCATTGTAAATTACAATTTTTCATACACATTTTATAATGATAATAAGAATACACAACACTTATATAGCGCTTGACACGAAGTGTTTCTAAGCGCTTTTTGCATTATTACCCGGCTATAGCATGGTTACCATTAGGCGCTCACTGCATTAAAGAAATTTCTTCCTACCGGTATACCCATTTACCTCACCTGGGTTGAGTGCAGCATAACGCGGATTAATTTCTTGCTGAAGGAAATTGACGTCATGGGTGGTAATCGAACCTACGACCCTTTAGTTAAAAGGCGAAAGTCATGACCACTACATCACGACGCCTCCACATTTTGATATTAACATTAAAGAAAAAATAATTATCAAATCGTGTTAAATGCATAAACAAGGGAACATATATTGAGGGAAAATATCTCTCATAAAACAGAATCAATGCTGTAATGAGTAGTTGGTTTAACGAGTTGCAGTTTAATAGTGGGTCGTTTTGTATTGAGACGCCATTTGGCGCCAATTACATTTGAAGATGAGTAATAGTGACTATTTTGAAATATTGGCAATCTACACTTGCCCCTGGCTTTGTTTATACATCGAAAAAAAAACACGAATGCATATTTCACAATTCCATGTAAATATCTAAGTATTTAGGTCGAACAAAATCAAGAACAATTAGTGTGTCGTATTGTTTTAACTTCGAACAAAATAGCTGATACTTTTTCTTTTTTTTTGGGGGGGGGGGGACGGGTGAAAGATGTGATGATGTGACCCATCGCGATACATGAAGATGAAATGGACGCAATCTAGATGATTAGTGCAACCTCACACATCAACTAAAGAGGTTTTGCTCAAAAGTTGCATCTCATCGGAAGTTGCAGTTGATCGGAACGTGCCAATCAAAATCATTGTTTCATGCGCGTCTTTTTAAATGCGCATACCGTGCGCGAATTAAAATGCGCGTTAAAATTTGCAAAGTTGCAGTTGATTTGCAATTGACTTTGAACAACACCCAATAAAAGACTCAAGAGTGTTACATCTAATCGGGCATTATTTTCACAATAATTCATGGTCAATATTTCAACGACCTTTTTATGAGATATTGACCATGAGACAAATACAAAAATACATAAAATACTTTTTTAAAAATGTGAAGAAAAATCGGTTTCAGAACGCGTTAGATATGCCATCAGTCTTGAATGAAGATTGGGTATTCACTAATGCTAAACATTTACAAAGTGGTTTGTTCAACATAATTCCAAAACACAGGGCATTGTTGCTGCGAAAGTTTCCAAACTATACCGGCTCGTGAAATAATAAAACCCCCCTTTTTTTTGGGGGGGGGGGGGCGCGCGAAAATTATACGACACTATCATGTGGAGCTCCATCAATCGGTTCTTCAACCGAAAAGCTGTGTAAAACCTTCAGCCAAATTATAGCAAGAATTTAGCAAATACATCGTAATTTGAATTTAAAAAAAAAACGGTAGGAAAAAAACTGCAATAGCCCAAATGGTCAGCTAAGCAAACAAAATGGTTTATTTAGATACTAAATATAATTGTGATGATCGAAATATTTTCTAGGACCAGTGAACGACCAACTTATAACCAACGTGCAGCCATTAAAATACATAGAAATAAGAACTAAAAAAAGTGATATAAACTTTTTTAATACCAACCAAAATCTATACATTCTGACCGAATGTGAAATAATATGGTACACAACTTCACTTTCCTTTCTCGTTGAAATCTTATTTTTAGTCCGCGATTGCACTTCGGGTATATTGAATCGTTAAGTCACATAGTTATAGACATCACAAGCCAGGCATCAATATCGTGTTACTTTGTTCCACGCTCGCTTCCCTACCCGTAGAAAACAAAATGTTCCATTCACAAGAAGTTCTCTGTTTGCTCATTCTAAAAAATCAGAGTTATTTCGGGTTTTGTTTGCTCACGATGAGACGTAAACGGTTTCGGTTTGGGCGTAGGATGTCATACTAGGTATTCGGTGGAGAGCGGACCTTGAGGTCATGCTTGCCCGGTTGATCCGGGCTCCGAGCTTCAACGTCTGCTTGAACTTCGCGCGGAAATTATCCGAGAAGAACGCGTAGAGGAATGGATTGAGGGCGCTGTTGAAGAAATAAAGAGCTTGCGAGAACGGTAGGAAATATATCCCGGCCTGGCTGTCTAGAAACATGCTGTGTCCGAACGCCTGCCAGAATGTCTGTAGCTGAACGGGGAAAAGGCATACTGCGAAAGATACGACGATGAACACTAAAAGTCGGATGACCTTCTTCCGCGCAGCCATAACGTTGCTCCGTCCTTTGCCGCGAGATCGTCCACTTGAGACATCGTCATTGGCTCGCTTGCTGCTGCGATCTTTCCCTACGGACACGTTCGATTGGTTCCGCGATAACTTGGGGTCGGTCACTTTACTACTGGGACGTTTTGACCCCGACACTGCGGATATCTTGTTCGTCTCCTGTTTAGTGCCATTCGAGTTATTGTTGCCTTCGTTCGCTGTCAGGGGCACTTTCACATCCATTTCCGTTCCCGGGTTGGGGTCAACATCATCGGTCGGCTCATCAACGAAGAACGGGCCTATCTTCTGATTATTCGCTGGTTCAGCACTGACTTCCTCTAATTTCGACACGCTATTGACATCTTTTTTCTCCCGGTCGTTAGTGATCTCCAGGACAACAGTTCCCTCCGTATCGTTATCCGGGCGATAGATGTTCCCTGTGGTGTTGTTCGCGTTGGAATGATTGGTCGTATTCCGCTTGGCTTTTGAGAATCGACCCGTAATACGGCTCGTGAATCGAGATCCAGCACCTCTCTGGAAACCAGTGTCGTCCGCAGCGTTAAATACGCGTTTTCCAGTGCTCGTCGTCCACAGTTTCCTGGAGATAATCCCGTAAAGCACCGCCATGATCAGCAATGGGATGGTGTAGAAAAAAACACAGAAGACGATGGTATGAACCTGTGCAACCTCCTCTGTCAAGGTACTCGGAGAGCAGTACTTATTGTCATCATACTCCACGATCATGTAAAAGAGTGCCACAGGGATGTTCACAACAGCACTCAGCAGCCAGACCAGCATGACCGTGATGGTCAAGCGGCGAGTGGTCAGTACCCGCCGGGTCTCCAGCGGATGCAGAATGGCGATGTACCTCTCCACGGAGATGACCGTCAGGATCAGGATGGATGCTGTCGTAGCTGCAGCCGTCATGTATTTATGCAACCGACACATGACCAACCCCAGCGGCCAGCTATCAAGGACATACCAGAGCAGCTGCGGGATCACGCAGAACACCGCCACGAGGAGATCCGCAAGGGCGAGGTTCGCGAGGAAGAAGTTGGTGACAGTATGCATGCTCTTGTTCCGCGCAATCACATAGACGACAAGAATGTTACCGAAGAAGCTGAGAGCGAAGATCACGGTGAAGAGGGTGATCAGGATCTGCTTGAGGGGTGCTTCTAGGAAAGGGTCCACGATCATTGTGTAGTTCCCATGATAGGAGCTATTGAAGGACGAGGATCCAAGGTAACTGTCCGCCATTCTGATTGTTGTGGTCTGGGTAGGCCCTGGTCTATTTGGAGATCCTGAAAAAAGGGATAAAAAAGAGAACAATGCATTATGACAAGCATACCCTGTTTGCTAATATTTTGTAGTCTATGTGGGTATTTCTAGAAAGTTGCAATTGATCACAAGCTGCGGTTGATAGACACATGTCGATCAAAG
>BQKZ01001078.1:75168-86746 GCA_036244855.1 Temnopleurus reevesii
CCCCCCCCCCCCCCTTTCTACCTCCCCCTTTCTCTCTCGCTCTGTCTCCCTCTCTCTTTATCTCTCTTTCTCTGTATTTTATTCTTTTGCTGCTGAGCTATTTGTTCATCCACGGCCGTGAGTCTGTATAATGAGCTTATATGACAGCCCATCAAAAGATATGAAAAAAAGATGATATACAATGTTCATCACTTATCGATTAGAAAGCTAATACAGGGGACGCCCCTGTACATGTTGTTCGACCTTGGGAAAAAGAATTAATGATGAGATAGGAGTGAGCGAATAATTGTGATCGGCAAGGCTTATCACGAAGCTTTTCGGCAGTGACAAGCAGTCATTCTCGGACAGTTACCATGGCAACGATCAGCGACGTGCTTTTTATCCAGTCAAAATCAAGGATTTAAAATCAAATGAAATACAATGATGATATTATAATCTAATATGATTTAATATATTTCCATGATATTCAGTTGAACGCCAATTTAATGCTCCTTTGTAATGTTATTCAAATCGTAGCCAGTTTGTGATTGTTGTATCCACACAGAAAAAAAAACACGGCGTAATGATCTGTTGTCTCATGACCAACTTTATTTTACGGAGATAATTTATATAGAGTTTCATTTTTATTCAATTATCGTTGAAAGTACAAACATATACAATGTTATAAATAATGAAAATATAATATTTTTTGTCTGCAAAAAGCATCATTAAACGCCCTCTATCTAACTATCTATGTATTTATATCCATTTATTCCTTTGTTTATTGATCATGTGCGTTTGCTTTGGAGGGTTGTCAGGAAACACATTTCGTCCCCAATTCAAGTGAAAACTTGAATCGCCTTACGTCTCATTTTCTTCTCATGCGTTCACCTGAATCAATCCATTTATGACCATATGAAATATCAAAAGTGCGCTTCAAAATCTGAGGTAGATGTGAAAATAGCATGGTTCAAATAAATCGGGAAAAGAATGAGAGAGGGAATCTTACACCGAAAGCTAATACGATATCCAAGTTGGTTTCTGAAGGAATATATAAATATAGTCCTCTGATTTGTTGCTTATTCTAAGTAAAAAATAATATCTTATATTTAGCCATCGCTCGAGGTAGCTCCGAAAATATCCCAAATACTTCGTAAATAAAGTTGAGCTTATATCCGTGACATTGTCTTACAAACTAGAATGATGTATCGATTTATTATCATTAGAGCTTAACGGATCTATTACTGTACATTCTATAAAATGATAAACAATATTACTTTGATATCATTGTATCATTAAACGATGTAATCTGGATTCCTTGAAGTGGAAAAGAATATTGAGTATATAGGATTATTTTAAAGATAGGAGCTAGATTTAACAATATAATACTAATCATGAGATATAAAAAACACACATTTTACTATTTATGATCCGTTTTCCCCACGAGGTTTTGAAAACGTGTAAGACCAAAAGCAATCAAAATTATCGTAATAGTTTGTAATGCGTGTAAACTGAATACTGAATAAAATTTCAGGGAAAAGTATAAAAATATTATACTTAAGCGCCTATCTAGACATAATGCATATTTCTCTTTCTGGATCGGAGCACGATGGCATGGCAAGGAACATATATGAACCTGAATTGCACTTAAAATCTCGTGTTTGCATCAGAAACAGTTTCAGTTCTACTCACCGTACATGACCCTATGCCCCTTCAAATAGATATTCATCTTTCTCTTCTCCCCTCCCTTACTCCCCTCCTTATTCTCTCGTTTTTTCTCTCCTCCCCCACCCCCACCGCTCTCTCTCTCTCTCTCTCTCTCTCTCTTCCCCCTTACTCTCAATTTTCCTCCTCCGCCTCCCCATTTCTTCCTCTGTCTTTCTTTTAATCTCTCCCTTTGCAAAATATAGTCTTTCTTCTCTTTCTCTGTCTCTCTCTTTTTGTCCTTCCCTCCCCACCCCTCTCTCACTCCCTCCCTCTCTCTCGCTCTTTCTCTCTCTCTCTCTCTCTCTCTCTCTCTCTCTCTTATTCTCTCTATTCTATTTTATAATTTCCTCTCACAATATTTCTTTCTCTGTCATCATTTATCTCTCGTCGTTTTCTTTCTCAGTCTTCACTTTGATAAATAGAAGAGTCATCATATTTCCGAAATACTTGGAAATGGGCGTTCGGTGTTTCCCAAGAAAGCTTCTTTAAAGAGTGCCAGGTTTGCAAGCAGGAATAAGTAAACTACGTGAGCTAAGAAAAAAGAATCCACATTAGAAATATTATAGCAACTCAGCATAATTATCTCTAAAATGTTACCTTACCACTCTCAAACACAGTTCATGGGCATACATTCAAAATTATATTATAAACAGTCTGTTATCCAAGATCGCACTCAAAGAGAAAGCTGAGAAGAGAAAAAGTCTCTTTTTTATCACATCTTTTTCCGTTTTTTTTCTTCAAATATTCATTTTTTGTGCGTGACAGTCCCTCGACAGCAAAGCCTTAATTCCCTTCACCGGAAAAAACGTACCCGTCTCTACCATGCAATACCTTGCTATTCCCACCATCATATACTTACAGGTAAGCGATACCCCATTTCTGCGATTTTAGTTTTACGGTCAGAAGGGGGAAAATGATTTACACCCTTAGATTTTAAAAGATATGGTCATGCATGCAGTTAAAAAGCAATAAAGTAAAAGGATTTTATGAGATGGGCGATCGTAATCCTGTAGCGGTTAATATTGTTAAGCCGTGGCGACTTGGTTCCTTTGCGCCCATGACCGTTTAAACCATTTCATCCATTTAAAGGAACGCATGAGTTTTTAGAGAAATGGTTCTTCAGATGTTTACATACTTTGTGAGCTGCAGTAAAGGTAGCAACTTAATGAATTTGACCAATATCAAAACATGTTCTCCGCTTGTTTGAACTAAATCGACCGAGAACATGTAGAAACGGCCTAATTGTGGGGACAAACAATAATACGCCCCCCCCCCCCCAAAACAATATATATGTAAATAAAACAAAAACAAACCGTGGGTCGGTTTTCATCCGTCCATCACACCACGGTACACGAAAAATAAATGCGAATTCATATTGCCGGAAAGACAATATAGTGTTGAAAATACTTTCGAAGAACCAAGGGTGTCATTGAACAATATATCTGTATACGTAATTACCCCCAATTATAAGAGCGTTCGAGTTAATTATGATGCAAGTGATGATGCTATTTGTATAGGCGAAAGATCTAAACACCCCAATTTTGAATGCAAATCATCCCATAATTTAACATAACACAATGTATATGAAACAAATGTAATAAGAACAAAATGTTGGCTGTGTTAATTTATGTCGATGACGTTCAAATGAATACATTCCAAATTCCAATCTGCTTTTAACCTTTCAATACTAATTCTCATTAATAATACAAGCCCTCAGGCATTGAAATATATCTTTCTAAGTTCAGCAGTTTAACACCCCTTCCCTTGATATATTACATATTAGTTACAAATCCATGCATGGTTTCACAAATTTCATGATGATACTTGAATATGATTTTCTTCCGCGGATAGAATACACATTAGTCATTCAACGGATGAACGCTTCGATCTCACCTCCTCCATCATACTGCGATTAGGTGGGAATGTATGTCAGATTTGTTCTCTGTCATATCCCTTCACTATGAGAAGAAGTGAGAACAGATATTGGACCAAGTAAATAACTTCATTCAAGCCTTCACGGTAGCTTCATGAACAAAGCACAAAGGAACTCCCCTGGTTGTTCACTAAATAGATGTGACCTGTTTCTCCTATCATTCTTTCTTCTATTTGTCTTCTTCCTCTCTTATAATAATAATAATAATAATAATAATAATACTAATAATAATAATAATAATAATAATAATAATAATAATAATAATAATAATAATAATAATAATAATAATAGGGGTACTTTTAATGCGCCAGATTCCACATGAATAATGTGCTCAAGGCGCAGTACAGGAAAATGTAAAGAGTAGCAAAAGCAATAGGTACAACAACAACAAGTTGTTCTTCTTTTCTTCCTCTTCTTCTTCTTCTTCTTCTTCTTCTTCTTCTTCTTCTTCTTCTTCTTCTTCTTTTTCTTCTTCTTCTTTTTCTTCTTCTTCTTATGAATGACAATTATTGATTCAACTGATAAACGCTTCAATATCACCTTCTAAAGCACTGCGATTAAGTGGTAATGTATAGGTCAGATTTGTTCTCTGTCATATTCCGTCACTATGAGAAGAAGGGAGAAAGGAAATTGGACAAAGTAAACGTCTTCATTCAATTCTTCACATAGCTTCATGAACACAAGGAAATGAGCTTCCCTTGTTATTCACTGAACAGGTGCGATCTGTTCGACTCTCTTGTCTTCCTCAACCTCCCAACTACATTTTCTTTTTACTCCCTTAATCACTTATTCAAATCATTAACACTATCACCATCTGCCGCTGCATAAGGACCTTGTTATTCTTTAATCCCCCTTCCTATCCTTCTTTCTTATTCTTCTTCTTCTTTTCCTGTTCTTGCTTCTTGTTTTGTTCCTCTTCTTTCAACGGATAAATACTTCAATCTCAACTCCTGCATCATATTGTGATTAGGTGGGAATGTATGTCAGATTTTTTTCTCTGTCATATTCCGTCACTATGAGAAGAAGGGAGAAAGGATATTGGACAAAGTAAACGGCTTCATTCAAGCCTTCACATAGCTTTATGAACACAAGGGAAATGAGCTTTCCTTATTACCCACTGAATACGTGTGCCTTGTTCGACATGTCTCTGCATGATAAGAGGGAAGGAAATATTTGTGTGTGAGGCCAGCTATTGTGAATGATTTGATGGTATTCTTTTTTTTCTTCTTCTTCTAATGAATAACATTACCGATTCAACTGATGAACGCTTCAATCACACCTCCTGCATCATACTGTGATTAGGTGGGAATGTATGTCAGATTTGTTCTCTGTCATAATCCATCACTATGAGAAGAAGGGAGAAAGGAAATTGGACAAATGAAACAACGTCATNGTCGTGAAAATGTCGTTCGCGTGACTTGTCATTTCTTTTTTTCAAAATGGCCCTATTCCATCTTTTTTTTTTCCTCGACCTCCCCACTTTATTTTTTCTCTTTACTACCTTTAATCTCTCATTGCAATCACCATCACCATCATAAGCAGGAGCGAAACCATGATAACCATCTTCTTCTTATAATTCTTCTTCTTAATCATCTTCTTCTTCTTCTTCTTCTTCTTCTTCTTCTTCTTCTTCTTCATCTCCATTGTAATTTTACTTCTTCAAACTGCTGCACTTCTTACTACTACTACTACTACTACTACTGCTAGTTCCACTGCAAATAATGATAATAATAACAATTGGAATAATAATAATAATAGTAATAATAATAATAATAATGATAATCATAATAGTTTAATAGTAATAGTAATAATGACAATCCTAAAAAAATCACAAGGCGCTAAAGAAATAACAGCTAGAAATTTTATAATGCCATGCATCACTATTAGTGAATCACTATCACTTTTACTGCTATTTTAATTGATAGACAGGGAAAAGTGTGAATTTAGGATAATGTTTAGATTCAATGGAACATAAGGGGGTGTTGCTCAAAAGTTGCAATTGATCGCAAGTTGCAGCTGATTGGAACGTGTCGATCAAAATCATTATTTCATGCGCGTATTGTTAAATGCACATACCATGCGCGAATGAAAATGCGCGTTACTATTTGCAAAGTTGCAGCTGATTTGCTGTTGATTATGAGCAACACCCCATAATGTTAGTGGCATTAATAAAGCATTTTCGTGGGAATTAGAAGCTGTATGTGCAAAATTAGATCACGCAGCAAAGACATTAGGTCAGTCTGATACATCGTTATCATGGCTATCATTAAGGTCATCGTTATCATTCTGTGCCATTTTTATTTTCTCACTTTGTGTATTTTTTATTTCTAAAACCTTGGGTACAATAAATCCCGCTTCAAGAATGAAAAAAAAAAAATGACCATGAACTGCCATGATAATAATCGTGATAAGATATCCCCGGATCATGTATCCGTCCTTCCCACGCAGTTTGACACTAAGAGGGGCCTCGCGCTGACAAAACAAATCCCAAACCTTAAAATACATGCGTGACAGACGCACTATGTCGGTGTGTTTGAATTTTCGCTTCAATGAAGGATAGACCCTCATTCAGAAAACAGAATGAGAAAGGAGAAACTATAAAAAAATGCAATGGAAATGAATAATGAACAAAAGTGACCTTGAACGCATTTCGATACTTTCCCAATCTCTCTGCTCAAGGCTAATACACCCGTGTGTCTATAACCAACTTTTGCAAAGCGTTCATTAAATTTGAAAGACGCTCCATGGACGCAGAAATTCGGAAATGAGATGCTTGGCAGACATCGAAGACGTACGGCTCGTGTGGGGCGTACGCATGTGATATCCAAACGTCTTTCCTACGTATTCTGCATTCACAGAACCCTTTTTGAATTTCAAAGTGCAGGACAGATAATGATAATAATAATAATAATAATAATAATAATAATAATAATAATAATAATAATAATAATAATAATAATAATAAAAATAATAATAATAATGATAATAAGAATAGGTCCATTTATATAGCGCAATCACTATATGCATATACTCTATACTGCGCATGATACTACACACCAAGAAATTAGGGTACAACTTTGCACCCCTAGGGGTACAATCCCATGTAACACCGGGGGAACCCTAAATGTGGGGTGCACTTTTGTACTCCAACCAAGGTTACAAGTCTGTACCCTATTGGAACACATTTGTACCCCAGGGATGCAAAATTGTACCATTAGGGTACAAAATGAGATCTTTATTAAACAAACGCATATCATCTAAAAGTAGACCCTAATGGTACACTTTTCTACCCTTCTGAAACAAGTTTCTACCGTGGGGGTGCAATATTGTACCCTTAGGATGCAAAAAAAGGAAAGGAAATGATGTAGTTTAGAGGCGTGTATCATTCAATTCTGAATATTTACCCCAGAAGAAGAAGAAAGAAAGAGGGTCGCCATCTTATCTTACCGCGTCCACCCGAAAGACGGTACGCGACCTGGTTTCGAACCCACAGGCAGGAACGAACCCAAATGTATATGACTGTCCTGAACAGCTTGATTTCAGGCGCACGCCACGGCGCCTCAGTCAATATCGACCCTCGATATCGACCCTCTTTGTTCGTGAAATAGTGCCACCTCCACTGTCGCCGCGCTCGCTCGCCATTGGTTAGGACGTGTTCCTTTTCTAGTCTGCTATTTATAAACTTTATTCAAAACATCGATGTATTAATGTTTTTTTTTCTTCCGAATCTTGTATGGATCAACGGAATAAAAAACATAGTAATAAATTAAATCTATTACGTATGAAATAGAGTTCCTAAAGGTAAAATAAAAACAAAATCAGCATTCATTTCCGATCACGTATAGAGAGTGGGGTCTGCATTCTGCACTAGTTTCAAATCGGGAGGATACAACCTTGTACCCTTCGTACCAGCTTTCCTCACATGGGATTAATTTTGAAACTCATAGGGTATAATGAGGATGCCGGCGGGATGCCGGGGTTCAAATTAGTGACTTTGCGTGATTTTAGACCATAACTGTACCCAAATTTTTTAGTGTGTAGGTACCATATTATTACCCTGGCTATAACTGCCGAGCAAGCCAGTTAGGCGCTTAAGCATTCCAAGGAATACATTCCTGCCAGGTACCCATTTCTCTCCTGGGTCGAGTGCAACAAACTGCGGGTAAATTTCTTGCTGAAGGAAATTAGCGCCCTGGGTGAGATTTGAACCACCGACCCTCTAGTTAAGAAGCGAGAGTTCGAACCACTGCACCACGACACTTGACACTGGTGATAAACTTAAAGGTGTGGCTTAACCTTTAACGATACTCTCCATTTTGAATTTCATTATCAATTTTAGTACTTTATCGTAATTTCATACATAATCATAAGGTTCTGAGGTTTTCCTCTACTCCGCCTCGAAAGTTGTTCCATATCTACTGAAGACAAATCAACCTTTTCCAAATGCCGCCCTTCACATTCACGCGAAATTGGCCGCCGGTGTCCACTTTAGTGTAAACAAACCACTGTTTCAAGGGCCTAGCACTTAAGGGGGTATTATTTGGGGCTGTTGATAATCAAATGATTTCTTTTTCCTGTAGTGTTGTCTGTGCGTGATGCATCTAAACTAGGAATTCGTTCAAGCTGCCTTGGGTATTAGTCAATACCGCATGCATAATCCATACTGTGAATGAGGAGAAATCTTTAGAGGGATCCCAAAGAATGACCCGTTTCTAAATCGGGAGAGGACATTGTAATTAACTATACACAAATGGAAAGAAAAAGTTGTTGTTCAGATATAATTGATACTTATCATGTTCTCAAATCTACAGATGACATATCATTTTAAACCTAGGGCCATTTGCGCATATTTACCCTTACATTATAGGCTGCCTTTAGAAAGCGTTTTCATCAAAATACGTTTATTCTATCAGCATTTATAGTATGTTGACGATTGGGAAGGTTCACTTCTTAAAGATGAGGAAACAAAATTAGCTGCGGATTAGTACAGCAATTTTCCTCACCATGCTTGCAAAACAAAATTCTTAACATATTTTACAGAATACATTTCATTTGATAACTTATTGCACTATGGTGACCTTGAGAAGGAATTAAGTCGAAGCTTCGATTTTGAAATAGTGTCTTTAAGGTGTATACGATTTTGATTATTTTGTCGAGCATTTAAACTATGTCAAAGAATATTATTACTAATCATACTCGAAGGAAGCCTAAATGTCAAGCCATATTACGAGCGGTAACAAAATGTATCGATTTTGCAAGTTATTTTCAAACTAGTTTCAAGACAATCTACCCTCCAAGCATTCGATATCGCGCAGAATCCACTGATTTGTGCAAAATTGAATAAGAGAGTCATGAAATTTGCTTGAGAATAGCAGGAAACGGGATGAAAAAACATAATAACATCCAAGTCCCATGGCAAACACTACATTTTCATTACATTTACAGTTAGCGAAATCAATGGAATCTCATCTAAAGATACAAGTTCTTACCTTTTTGTTTTACAACGCGTTAATTTCCTGACTTTCCTGACTTTCCTGGCGCTAACGACCCTGGCTCAATTTCTGAACGTCGTAAAAATCCCAGTGTTTGAGAGGATTGTCGCTCTTAAAGAAAAGTCCTCGACACTTTCTCAAGTGCGTGGACTTAATTTTAAATTGCCAGAGGTGGTGCGTGGAATTTCTGATGATAATCTGGAAAAAAAAATGAGAAGGTTTTATGAGAGGTGTATGGAACACGCTTGCTTCTTCGGAATAATCTTGGTAGTGAAACTGTACTGAACGGCGTATTGTGAAAGCAGGGACAGATAAAGATATAAAAGTACTCCAACTGCCGCTACATGTCATTTGTTTCTTTTATTACGTAAACTCAGAAAAATGTAAAAAGTGAAAAAAACACAACTCAGTCTTTCTTAAAGTCGTGCGTTAATTTAAGAACGGTTTTGTGAAACACCGCCCTGGTTGGAAATACAGTTTCAAGTTGATGTATTAGTCTGAACTATTCATTATTTTTTCTTCAGTTTATTGTTTGTACATACAACACTCAGCAGGTTGTTTCTGGTGGAATGGCAATTAGATTTAGTTAACATTTTTGTTAAATGAGACTTTCAATCATTTTTTTTTTTTGGAAACAGAAATTCGAAATATTCATACAAAGCAACGCATTGAGAATAGATTCCAAATCACAATTTTGAGCATTAAAAGTGAGTTTTCGAAATTGGTGGATGGAAACAGTAGTTGTGGACAGTAGAAAAAGAGTGAGTATCTGATATGCGCAAAAAATAACTCCCACATGAGTTGCGCACCTATCATTAATTTTACTGAGCACATTAGATGCGTACTCGTTTCTTTTCGTCCAAAAATGTCAAAAACCTACTAATGGACAACACTTAAATACAGAAGGGAGACGCTTGACTGATATTAAATGTATTCGGCTAGAGTTCGACGTACTCACGCTTTAGCGTTATCTAAACGTCTTTCCATCGTATATCGTCCGTGTTTTCACGAATTGGCGGGAGCAAAAAGGTATTGTTGCATGAAGACAAGAAATCCTGACATATCGCCAATTCAACGGGCATCCTATCGAACGTGTTGATTCTATAGACAGACAAGTTTCAATGGATTTGTAATTCATTTCGTGTAACAATGCTCTCTGGCTCCCGTCAGTTTGGGAAAGCACGAACGATATGACGGAGTGTCTTCCAAATTTCATGGATACTAGAAAATAGCTTTAAAGAACAGGTTTGAATTAGATACGAAAGAAATACCTCTCTATTTATAATTGTTATTTACACAACTTTCCGGATGTTCTTTCTTTAGTTTATTTCGACAGTCAAAATAAATCTTCCGTTTTTTTCTGAAATATCATCTCCAAGCAATTGAGCACCTTGAAAGTACAGACACACATAATCAAATCACAATAGATCTATTTGTGCATGATAATTGCACAAAATTGATTATTCCCCACCCATTCAGGTTTTGTGGTTTATTTTTTGATAATACGTGAAATAGCTACTCAAGCAATCGCTAATATAATTTAAACATATTCGCAATCCTATATGGGATTGCAAAATTGTTGGATTCTATTGATAAATTACCGGTGACTCGTTTTCAATACACCAGCGCACACACATCCCCTAATGCACGCGTTAGAATAGGGAGAATCTTTCAGAAGTAGCTAAAACTACATGAATATCGACACATGGGAATATAATCATTTAGCTGTAGTATTCTCCTAGGTTTTAGTGTATAACGCCATGAGTTATGGGCATTCTTCTGAAAACATATAGAAATCGAAGCAAAACTTTTACTACTGTTTTACAAAACATACATCGATGAAAAACATACAAACACATGTTATCTAAATAACAAAGTTTGCTCGTACTTTGCTGCCACATTTTCATTTTTGTCGACTACTTTGCTAATCTTGACATGAGAATTTCGTCATTTCGATGCTTCCCAATCATGTTATGCCATCACACAAGGACCCAGTACCACATTAGCTTTATTGCCCAGCGAATCCCCCACGGAGATTGAGTGTAATGCACTCTACTCATGAGCTTTACATTTTGGGGAGCACTGAAATTGAATGACAGAGAATTTGGACGTGTAAACAGCTCGCCATTTAAAGACATTTTACCATTGTTTTCGTTCTCAACTGCCAAATTCTAAATACTACCCAAGTGGTTGATGGTGTACGTAAAATAAGCTGTGATACTACGCTTTAAAATCATCGTTTTGTTCAAATGTTTCCCCCACATCCATCTCAGGAGCTGACAGGCGTACACATGAACAAGAAAACCTTGTAATAATAATAAATAATAATATATATGGATTTATATAGCGCAATCACTATACTAAATATATTCAGTTGCGCTAATTATGTCTTAAATGCCAAATTGTGCAAAGAAGTATTTTTGTATATTACAATCCACACGTGCCCCCCCCCCCCCCCCCCCCCCCC
>BQKZ01001078.1:92237-104146 GCA_036244855.1 Temnopleurus reevesii
TTAGATGAAGGCGCAGCGAATGAAAGTTACGAATTGTGAAATATGAAATCATAATTAGGCACCGACAGTAATTGTTATTAGTCTAAGGTTTCTTTCTATTATCTAAAACGGGGATAAGAGAAATTTGGAGACGATTGGTGTAATAGGTTGAGAGAAATACGCAGCCAAACAAACAAACAAACAAACAACCAAACATCAAACAAATTTACACACAAGATTAGGCAAATTATATAGTAGGATTATAGTTTAATTTCATAATACTTGTATTGGTAATTTAAAAAAATTCAGGTTAAACCTTCAAGCACTTCCACAGTCAGAAGTCTTGAAAGGGTTTACCCGTGAAAATCTCGTTAAAGGGTTGTGTAGATTTTGTCATTTAGTGTGTGTCCAACGCACTTCTTTTCGGTAGCTTGATTGCCTAATACTAATATTGGCAGTTTTGGAAAATGTAGGTCAAACTTAAACACTTCGGGAAGTTTCAGATCTGTCTTTGTTTGATGTACCAGAATATATATAGGTGAGTGTTACACATTCAAAGTGCTCCGGGGCTGACGTTTACCGAGAAATATCATAACCGGCATTTGAAATACAATATCTTTAAATTACATTAAAGTTTTGTTTAAAGAACAGTAACAAGATAATAAGAAGAACACTGTTGTTACGTTATACCCCAGTTACATAGAAGCACCGACAAAACACGCTTAAACACAACTCTTTGTTCGGAGGCAGTAAAATGTGAACTGGACAAAGTGTCGTCTTCAATCGTGTTGTATGTGGATTTTTATGTGACTGAGGCGGTGTTTCACCAAGTTATGAACGACTTGAAGAACGACTGGTATAGGTTATTGTGCTGAATGAACGAGAATCTTACGCGTATTATACTCATTAACACAATCCAGTCTTTCTTAAAGTCGTACGTAACTTTAAGAACGACTTGGTAAAACACCGCCTGGGAGTTTTATCTTTGACATTTTAGGCCTGCAATTTCGTCAATGTACTCGACAACTAAATTTCTGAACTTGGAGGGCATGAGTGAAAACATTTATTAGCCCTCCACGCCAGGGATTAGCTGACATTTAGGATGCTACGATGAGTTCTTTGATGCAAGGACCGATTGGAAACAATACCGATGCCATGTTTTTCCCTATGGGAGCAATCCGCAAGGGGTTAGATGTCACAGCACTCGATATAAATTGCTCCAACGATCTTGTCACGGGTCATATCAAGGTTTTAGATCGCGGTTTTAAGAGTTCCGTCACATATTTGCGTTAATATGGTGTTTTCGATTTCAGTCAACTGTGACGAAGGAGACGTCGACTTGAAGTAATACGTCACAGTTTCGCGGTTTTAAGGGGTTCGTCACACATTTCCGTTAATCAGGTAGGTGTTTTCTCAAGATAAGAAAGACTGTAAAGACTGTTTTAAAGGGCAACTGAGGTCAAACAGTATACTTTGTGTATCACTTAATTACATAACATAAACCAAACTACAACTTTATCCGACATGAAATAGATTAATTAAGGAGTTAGAAGTTAGAATTAACGTCTTGTTCACGATCTACGCACGGGGTCTAATCCAGAGTGAGGCTCCGTGCTTGACTTCTTTACAGATATTCAAAAAGCTTACCTTGTTGTTTATTGTCATGGCATTGTTAGGGTAATTGGTTTTGTGCAAACTACTATCAAATTTATATATTTTTTTAATCTTCAGATACCGTTTAATAACGTTTTTAAGAATGACTGGTATCCTTTCCACTGCGTAACAATTCATAACATTACGCGTATTCAGCGCAATAAGTGATACCAGTCGTTCTCAATGTTTTCCTATCTTAATGAAACACCGCCGCGATTTCTATTTTTACGATCATATCGACGTGATACTCAACGTATGTAGTCACATTTGTTTTTCTTGCGCAACTGCTCATTGTTACGTCATAACTGCACACAAAAAACAAGAACTCACATATTTGAGTAATGTGACACTATAATGACACACAGTTTAGTATTTTTATTGATATACTCACCGGTGTGTCATTATAGTGTCACTTTAATTTTTGCGACTTTACTCAGATCCATGAGTTCTTTTTTTTTTTTGTGTGTGTTTCGTCTGTGTCATACCGTTTTGTCCGTAATACTTATCTGCCACGCGTATTTCCCAAATCTCACAATTGCTCACTTATCTGTGATGATAAAAATTCTTTTAAAATGTGCAATCTGTCAAGTGCTATTATACGAGTCGGCTGATATCAAAACTGATTTTAGAAATGAGTGAACGAAAATGGACGATGTATTGACTTGTATTTAATGGTCGGCGGTGACGAGGGGAACGTCGAAAGAAATCGAATTCTCCGTAAATTTGTCAATGGCCAACGTTGATGTGCCAAGCGTATTCTTTTTTTGCGTCAAAGCTTGTGGATTCCTTGTGTAAAAGTTGAAATATCGTATAGAGATGTGCGAGAATACACAAGAAAGACTCATGTCTGCGGCTTTCATAATACATCAAGCACGGGTCAAACAAATTTAGCGGTAGCCAAGCCTCTATCCTGCATATTCCTGAGCATATTTACATTGATTTAATCATAGTTATTAACGAAAGACTGTGACTATTAGCCTATATCTGACTTTTTTTTTTTTTTAATGTTAACATGGTCTCTAAAACGCGGAGATATGGCGGGTAAAATTTGCCAATGCTCTTCTACTTCCCATTGACGTACGCGCATTTTAGCGTTAGCCAAGCGTATTATCACTTGTCTGTCACGTGGACCGTAAAGGATATTCAATTTGTACACATTGTCTTTTTAGTCAAATGCTAATAATTCTCCTTGACTAAATTCGAGTGCGTTTAGCATATGCTCGACTTTCGTACATGATAGCTTCAGCCAAGCACATCCCTTGCGTATGGATATCTTGCACGCTTGACAATCTCTTTAACTGTGTGACTGGATCTTTAACCTAAGACCCTTTTCTCGCCCTTCATGAATAGTTCTGAAGTGCAGATCGAGGGATCGAATAGCTCTTGGGGGAAGTAGCGATGCAGAACGAACAAAAAAATGACACAACTTCGTGGACAACATGTGGGGCACATGGGTATGTTGATGGACTACGATAATTTACGATGGATTGTTGACCCATTGACTACTGAATTATGTAATACCCATAAGCTTTGTGTAGGGATTCAAATTTCCAGTAGTCAAGTGGTTAAGTATCTTTCATAGCATGAAATAAAAACATCCCCTAATGTATTCGTCATAGTTGATAAGTTCATTTTTACAGCGCAGATTACGAGGAAGATTGCATGAAAAACAGCACATTCCGAAAATTTAAGGACAGTGCCCTGTCAAGAAAGGTCAAGCATTTGTAAACAAATGATCCACAAACGATAGGTAACATTAAAATAAATGTGATATAGAGTCATTTATTCGCAGCCCTGTTTATGTTCTCATGTAATTAATTATGCATTTATATAGTTATTTGCTTTATAATAAACATATTCATTCATCTAACCATTTTTCTTGATAAATGTTTCTGTACTCTAGCCGTTAATGACAGCAAACACATAATAAACTATTTCCGTAAAATCAAGTCTTTGTAATGCTATTCGAATTGGAACCGGCTTGTGATTGTTTTGTCCGTGCAGTTGAATACAAGGCGTACAGATCTATTATCTATGACCCACTTTATTTTACGGAAATAATTTATATCGTGTTTAGTAGTTTCTAACGGATTCTGCTAAATGTACGATTCAAACTTATTTTTGTTACTCTGGTGTTGTTCTGTAATCATTTCGTTGGAACTACTTTGAACTAACAAAAGACAATTAAATCAATGTTCACACAATGTTTGGAAAAATTTGAGCGAAAGCCTCAAATCTAAATTTCGTAAATAAATATTCTGGATGAATATGCTATATACGGTAAATTGGTGGTAAATGATAGATAAAAGTATGAGTGATGACTTTGAGTAAATTGCACTTATTGTGTAAGCGTTGTGGTGTAGTGGTTCTGACTCTCGCCTTTCAGACAGAAGTCCGCGGTTCGAGTCCTACCCATGGCGTTAATTTCCTTCAGCATGCAATTCATTCACACTGTGCTGCACTCGACCCAGGTGAAAAATGACCTGACAGGAATTCATTCCTTGGAATGCTTGAGCGCCTAACTGGCTTGCTCGGCAGTTATAGCCAGGGTAATAATATGGTACCGTGTATCAAGCACAGTAGAGTATATGCATATAGTGATTGCGCTATATAAATGGACCTATTAATGTATTATTACGGTTTGTTGTATCAAATTATGACCCAATGTTAAATCTACTCCGTTAAAAACCAACCGGAGTTTCTTGTTCATGACTTAAAAGTGGAGTGTTATTGGGTTAGATTTTGCTTTCCTTGTTAATAAAACGAATGCTTTCACAGTAAATTCTCAAAATTGATGTAAGCCATTTATATAACTGCGTGGACATAGAATGGACATCCGTCGTTTGTACTTATGCATGTATATATTCATCTAACCAATCATTTTATCAGATCAATCATTCCACTTTGTTCAGTTATCCAAAATCTATTCTAAATTAATCAGCAATTTGTCTTCATACCAGCTAATTCAATGTATATGACCAGATGACTATCTCTTTCATTTGATATTTCTTCTTTTTTTTTTGTTTTGGTTTGGGAGTAAAGTGTACCTAAAATAACATGCTTAAAAGGATGGTCAGCCTTAAGGTCCAAGCACATATTTGTTGAAATTATTACAATCATTATGTATATTTTTACCGACCAGATCACACTCAGCCAAATATGTAGATTGTGCCAAAAGTTGTTTGAACAGGATATTGCCTATTAAGTTTTGTCAGATTTTCCCAATCAATTTTCATTAATTTCATTTCATTTATTTATTTATTATGTTTCTGTCATTTCTTTCATACCAAACAAAACAATTAAATGAACGTCAATTGTATTAATACATTTTTACCATGAAAAGAAAATGAATGTTTAAGGTATAAAATTATACTTAAAATAAAGTTTGCAGATTTGCGAAAGATAAAACGAAAACAGAAAAGGACATGTTGAAAAGCAAGCTTGTATTTGTATTAGCATTTAACATGTCCTTAGTTACGATAATACAATGCAATGGTTTCTTTACATGTAGTGCTACAATACTATTTTGCGGTAGATTTGTATTAGCATTTAACATAATGAGCACAGATATTGCTTATACCGTTGTTAAGCAATCTAACAATTATTCTATCATTCAGTTTCGCCAAATGACAGATGCACAAGGGTTCAAATTATAAAGTGCTTTCAAAGCTGTTTGAAATCAAACGGGAAAACTTTTACTCGGCATGCTCGGCGTTGATGCCCCCCGTGAGTTAATTTTAGTCATGTTAGTGGCATTCTTTATTCAGAGATCAAACAAAATAGGACATATATTGTAGATCAATGGCGTAAAATGACTAAGCCGTATCAATGTAATGTAGATGGTCCTTTCATAATTCGGACTGTTATTCGCAAAGAAAGTATGGTCGCTTACGATGATGCTTTCTTCTTTCTCTTCGTCTGACATACAAATCCACGTACAGGTACACGTAAATGTAAACACACAAACACTTTCACTCTCTTCTTCCCTCTATTTTTAATAGTTCATAGTTCATTTCTTTTTCACTCTTCCCCTCCTTTTTATGCCTCAATATGTTTTTTTTTACCTATTTGTCACCCTTTTTCCCCTCTCTCTCTCTCTCTCTCTCTCTCTCTCTCTCTCTCTCTCTCTCTCTCATTCTCTTTTTTTTTTGCTCTCTCTCTCTCTTTCATTCCCTCTCTTTGTTCCACTCTTTCTATCAATTCTTCATTTCCATATTTTTCTACTTCTATATCGATAGTTTTTCCCTTTCTATCTTTCTTTCACTCTTCCTATTCATCCAATGTATTGTATGACGTCAATCAAAACCTAGATGAGTACAATCAAGAAATATAATTCTAAGCACGTCCTGTAACAACAAAAGCTCGAGCCAGTGTTTGATTTCTAAATTATTCAATCACGCATTACCTGAAATAGAAAAAAAAGGAAATCCCGAAAGCACGACTCGGATCTATATATATGTCTGTATGTGTGCATTGTATTTTCATTATCACATTAGGGGGCTTCAGCATAGCGACGCAAATGTTATTCAATACGATACTCATGCGGACGGCTTAAACGGAAATTGCGCGATCATTAATTATTTTCAAACATTAAAACATTATTTAAGATATCTACTTTTTTCTGTTGAGGGGAAAGTGTGAACTAGAATGCGAACATTTTTACAAAATTGCTCTTTATTGCTTTAATCATTGTTCCAGCTACACACTGTTTAAGACTTCTCTATAGCGCTCACATACAACGAAACCAGTGTGATTTTTAACCAAGTTACGAAAGACTCTTTCACTGGTATGTGTTCTTCAAGTCTGTATTACCTGCGGTGTTTTATCAACATGAGAAAGACTTAAAGGTCGAAAGTTTAGTTTTTTTTGTGAGTTGGGATTATTACTATTAGGCGGATTCAAAGAAAGAACTAAAACCAGTCGCCCTCAAAGTCATTTTAAGTGTTTTCTTAATGTTTGCACCTGTGTTCGATTAACATATTCATCAGTTACAACAGTCTCAGATAAGGCGAAGTAACACTTTTGCATTTATAGTCAGCGTCTGCTCAGCGTTTATACGTTCTGTCAACGCAGAAATACAGAGGAATGACGCTTACGTGCCGCTCAAGCGTGCCTACTTCGAGCGCTGGATGAGCGCCTTCGTCGTTGGCTAAGCGTCATTCCTTTGTATTTCTACGTCATAAACACTTGACTAAGATCACAGAGGTGCGAGCCAGCCTTAAAAAATATCATAAGTGGGTCATGGAATATTCCAGACCATGCGATTAGAAATTCTAAAACTGACCCACAATGACACAACACACCAATCCATAAATGGAATGACCCCAATCCTATTGATTTAGGGGTTCTTCGTAAGCTGAAAATAGTTGCTATGAGTAAGATTAAGAAATATTGAATTGGTGTCCTACCCAGACGATGATATGGGCTTGTGTGCCTCATGCAACTGCGCCATACCCTGCGGCGAGGCAGAGGCCAGCGAAGAGATACATATTTTAACGCGGGGGTATTAAACTCCCTCTTATATCCAGTGAGCGTGGTAAACACGTATTTACCTCCGGCGACTGCTGGCAGGGCTGGGTCAATGGCATATATCCCAACCTATCCAGCTTTTTTTAAAAAAAAAATCAAGAAATACAAAACTAAAAACTATATACAAAGCAAATTTTGAAGCTCTTTAGAAGTGGTACGATAAGTTTGAGTGGAATTTAAATGAACAGTTGTGGAGTAAATGGTAAATTGCCATCTCGTCCAATGACTGTTTCGTCCAAACGCGCTTCGTCCAACATTACTTCGTCTATAAACATTACGTCCAATAAACATTTCCTCCAATTGCTGCTTTGTCCTGTAACCAATTTGTCCAATATCCCGTTCGTCCAATAGACATTTCGTCCAATAACCATATGGTTCATCTTCATTTTGTCCAATTGCCTATTCGTCCAAACATCATGTGGTCTAGTCCTATACTTCGTCCAATTACCGCTTTGTTTAGTGTCACTTTGTCCAATTATCGGATTGTCCAGATTGGACGAAGTGATGTTAGCCCAAATGGCTATTGGACGAATATCGGACCAAACTGTAATTGACAAAATGGCTATTGGACGAACAGGATATTGGACTAACTGGTTATTGGACAAAGTGGCTATTGGACGAAATGAATATTGGACAAAACGGTAATTGGACGACTTAATGTTAGACGAAGCGCGTTTGGACGAAACGGTCATTGGACGAGATGGCATTGGACAAGATGGGGATACATCGAATGGATCAGGGTGGAGGTAATCTGGTCGATGTAAACAAGCAGACCTCAAGGAAGTGACAATCAAATTATAGAACATCTACAAATGAATATATAGATTGTATACCACAAGCTTTCTTAATGTGGGCCCCGTAACATAAAGGTTTGCGATTAATTGCTAATCTGATAGCGATTGATATCAATCGCAAGTCTATGGCAAATCATGTACTAACGTTTGCAATCGATCGCTAAATCAAATAGCGATTAATCGCTAACCTTTATGTTACGGGGGCCCAGGACTATTATAGAACACGGTTTTTGTTTCGCTTTAAAGACTTTTGAGGTAGTGCTCTAAGAATAGACCAGACATGCATGAGCGGAAAGAAAAAAAATCTACATTAAATTAATCAGACCATTTTCATTTTGTCACCATTTGTCGCTGGACGCCGAGAACTTTATAAATGAAAATGATCTATTAAGGTCTTTAATCCTGAAATTGGCAAAGCAGACATCATTTGATAACTATTTTCTACAAAAAGTACTAAAACGGCAATTTAAAATTCTTTTGTTGCCCGTTCCGGATAGATACGGTCATTGAATTTGTTGTAGAAAAAAAGAAATAAGATAAAATCCTGTCCTTAATGGTTAAATCTTCTTTGAGTTTTTAATTTGAGTGAATAATAAAAAAAAATGTCGTTTTGAAAAGTTTAGTTCGGGCAATTACCAGAGAGTCTATCCACGGAGGGCACCCAACCTTTTCTATCATTGGGGGTGGGGGGGNCCTGATTACTCCTCATGATCAATGCCCCGATCGAACGATGACGCGCCGAGTCGAATTTCAGGTCGAACGCGGATACAAAGTGCTACATGACTGCATGGTGTTTTGAACGCGCTCGAGTTTCCCTGCCACAATTAGGTGGAAGGTTAATGATTATTGGGAAAGAAAGGGGTATCTGGATACGATTGGTCACAGTCAGGATAATGAATTCAATCTATTCTCCCGCATTACTTCTCATGGGCTAAGGATACTGTATATCGTCCTTGTTTTCACGAAGTGACGGGAGCCAAAGGGTACTGTTGCATGAATACAAAGAAATCCCGACATAGCGCCAATTCAACGGGAATCCTATTGAACAACGTGTTAATTCTATTGAAGACACGTTGCAATTGATTTGTAACCCATTTCTTGTAACAATACCCTATGGGTCCCATCACTTTGTGAAAACACGGACGATTTGATAGAACTATAACATTTGACACCTAGTTTTGGACCTTCTGTGTACTATGTATACACTTCCGTTCAAATCTTCTTTTTTTTTCTTCAGAAGTAGCTTTAACTCTCATTAAACTAGTATTCGAAAGCCGGTTCGGAGGCCATTATGTACCGTTCAAATCTAGAAATCTAGAGGCCAACAAAGTGGATTCTAAGTCCACTTTGCGCAAAGGGGCTCTATTGCTATAGGCGACGGATAGACAGCTGGTCGAGTTTTTTTCACCACGACCGCAGCGCTCTCCCAATATTTCTATGTATGACTTTTGCAAGCGCTTCAAGGTCACCTGAAAGTTAAACAATTATTCTCAAGCAGTTTAGCAGTCTTGAGCGTTCAAAATACCGACTGAACTGGTTCTTGGTGACGAATTTGACGAAGCCAATTTTCAGACCAGTTTGGAGTTCTACTTCGTAATTGGTTGTATTTTTCAGACCTGCCATTAAACTAGTTTCAGTAAAAAGTTGTTTCCATTGAAATTATTTTGATAAGATCTGATCTGAACGGAGTCTTGGCAACTTGGCAAATCCTCCATCTAAATAACCCCATCGACTCCACTTATCCTATTTCTGACATTTCTCGCATATCTTATTAACATAATTGTAGTGTACAATGAATATACCGTGTTAATAATGTCTGCCAGACTATATATGCATAATTTGACTAACTATAAAAGATATAATATTGTTATAATCACAACGGAACATTCGAACTTTGCTGAGCCTTTGTCTTTCATTTGATTAAATTGTACATAGAAACAGGCCATACCTTATACAATGTCCCCACAATAGCTAACATACGAGCAGGGCATGTATTCCCTGCCTCCCCACATCTATTGTACATAGAAACAGGTCATACCTTATACAATGTACCCATAATAGCTAACATTCAAGCAGGGCATGTACTCCCTGCCTCCCCACATCTATTATCCTCAAGACTTTATTCATGTATCCCTTTCCCGTTCCCAACATTAATGCCCGACATTAATGCCTCAAATTGATTTTATTTGACACAAGAGAATAATACGACGATTGGCCAAGCCAGCCGGTGGTGTTTATGGAAGTACTTTATGGACGGGGGCCTTCTACTAACGAGCCCAAACGACTCATACATCTCCCAATTTGATTTGGAAAACACAGAGTTGTCGACACTTATAACAAATCTCTAATAAACGATAAAAACCTCAATTAAGGCATTGACTACTGGAACCTGGTAGTCCATGTACATAGTGTATGGGTTGAATGCAAGATCTGCAGATGGTTGATGTAATCAAAATAAATTCCGATAAACACGCACCCAAGTGTTTGATTGGTAAATCTCCGAGTTACTGACACTTACATCAAAGCTCTAGTAAACGATAAAACCTCAATTAAGGCATTGACTACTGGAACCTAGTAGTCAATGTACATAGTGTATGGGTTTGATGTAAACTCTGTTCATAATTGCAGACAGTAGCTCTATATCCGTGACACTTGGGTTATTGCAATTACAATAAATTCCTTTACATAATTATGATGCCAAGGGTCTGATTATGAAAATTGGATTAATCTTAAGAAAATTAATCTCTGATTAAAGATAATATTCTCTCCTGGTAATCTTAAAGCAAAAAAAAAATCCATCACAGGCGGTTCATTGAAGCTTTCGGGACGCTGAATTTGTGAACCTCCTATTTCATGTACATTCACAGTTTCAGATGAGTTCTGCGCAAAATTCACTCTTGCCATGTGGCTTGCCTGGTAGTATTTTTCAACCAAGGTAATATCTTCCATGATATCTTTGCAATGATATTGGTACAAATCTGATTTCAAGTAATTTTTTGTGAAAAAATTATCAGGTCTTTGACGGAAATGCACAAACACATGCAATCGACCAGGTCCCACTTGTAAAGTCATCCATGAAATGCTCGTTTCAATTCTTTAAAGGAGAACTTCACCCAGACATTCATTCCCTCTCAGTTGCTTGAAAAAAATACTAAATATTATCAAACTGTGAAAATTTGAGCAAAATCTTACAATTCCTTCTAAAGTTATCAATTTTCAAAGTTTTAATTTCGACCCCTCTTAGGTTCCGTAAATTGGCAACCTACCTGCACAAAATGGCTGCAAACATGGAGAACTCTCCATTCACTTTGTGCACAGACTTTTACATTTTCTTCTTTTTCTAGAAAAATAGACAAAGTTTTACTTCTTTTCTCAAATATGATATGGACATAATAATAATGATAATAATATAGCATTTAAACACGCCATCTCTCTAGTCGCCTTTTTAGAGGCGCGAGACAAAATATCTAATATTATTACCCGGCCATAGCATAGCTGCCAAGTAGGCGCTTCTGCATTTAGAAGAATAAATTCCTGCCGGTACCCATTCACCTCATTTTGGGATGAATCTTGTTGATTACTTATCTCCTTTTCTGTAAAAGGAACACAATTTGAACTTTTGTGTACAATGTGAATGGAGAGTTCTCCATGTTGGCAGCCATTTTGTTTGCGTATGTTGCCAATTTAAGGAGCCCATGAGGCGTGGAAATAAAACCTTTGAAAATTCATAACTTTTTTCATAACAAATTTTCACAGTTTGATCATTCTATTTTCCTCCACCCACCGAGAGAACATCAATGTCTGGGTGAAGTTCCCCTTTAACATACCCTCTTTAAATTGGAAAGACAGGATAAGATTTTGCACCCCTATTGTGAGATTTATCCAGGCACGCAAAGTTTCAGATAGGAAATTTTGCATATTTGTCCTCTATTAAAGGATTTTGGAAAAAGAGAA